>JARFYF010000051.1:29254195-29266934 GCA_030265395.1 Rhina ancylostomus | reverse complement strand
TGGGCTGAATGCAGGAAACTGGGACTATCTGTATGGGCACTGTGGTCAGCATGGACTGGTTGGGGCGAAGGGCCTGTATCCATGCTGTATTGCTTGATGACTCTACTGTTTGTCCTTTCTGTGTCTTTTACAATTTTATACAACTCATTTAAATCTCCCTTCAGTTTTGTTCCAAAAAAAAAACAACCCCCGTCTCTCCTCCTAACTGGTTCTCCAGCCCTGGTAGCCTCCTTGTAAATAATCTCTGTACCTCTCCTCACTATCACATCCTTCCTGCGGTCTGGTGACTAGAACTGTACACACTGTGGCCTAACTGATGGTTTATAAAGTTCTAGCGTGACCCCCCCCCCCCCCCCCGATCTTGTTCTGTGCTTAGACCAATAGAGGCAATTATTCTGTATGCTGCCATAACCATGTTATCCACCAGTCCTGCTTTCTTCAGGGATTTATGGATCTGTCTGTTCCTCCGTGCTACTTGGTATCCTGCCATTTATTGTGCATTCCCTTGCCTTGCTCTTCCCAAATGGATTAACGTGCACTTCTCTGACTGTAATTCCATTCACCACTTTTGTACCTACCTAATCTTCCTGTAGTCTAGAACTTTCAATAACACTGTCTGATTTGGTCAGCAAACAGCGAACATTTTATAATAGCTAGTTAACCAATCAGCATGTGTTTGGGATGAGTAAAAGGGTTGGTCATTAAGAGTAGGAATTAAATTTAGCTGGAGATGGCGATTGCACTTAAGAAACAAGTAACATTCATGCCATAAGTCAGCCCAAGCCTGAATATTCTCTTGATCTTGCTTTGTGGGGGCATAGTGTTTTTTTTTCCCTGAGGAGTTACAAATAGAACTGAACATTCTGCAATTATTGGCAGTGGCAGATGATGGAGCCCTCCACAGACAATAACATTCTTGTTGTCCATTGTTTTCTGCCACTGAGCCCTTGGATCCCATGGGCTTGTACTTGAGCAATCTGCAATGTGGGACTTAAGTAACTTAGTAAAAGTCCATGTTTTTTGGACTTTTGATACCACATCAATTTCTGTACTCTCACCAACACTGAGCCAGCTTTGGATCCAATTGGTCACTCTCATTTGGATGCCATGGGTTTTTTTGTGGTCCAGCCTGCTATATGGGACCTTTTTAAAATCTAATTAGAATATATCAAGCCCACAGCTCTCATTGGCCCTCATCGTTACGTCCTTGAAATTTAATTGAATTAGTCCAACAGGATCTGGCTGTAACAAATCCAATCTAACTGTCCACGATTAATCTGTGCCTTAGAATGGATTCCAGTAACTGGCCACTACTAAATTTAAACAGAGAAAGCTGGAAGCACTCAGCGGGTCAGGCAGCATCAGTGGGGAGAAAAACGGTTAACGTTTCGGGTCAAGGACCCTATATCATAGCAGGGGAGGAAAAGCCTGTTTTATGTTGCAGAAAAGAGGAGGGGTGGAGAGAATGAGGAATGTCTCTGATAGGATGCAGACAAGCTAGACAATCTAAAAATCAGCGGTGGGACAAAACGATACAAATTGAAACAATAGACTGATGTAAGCATACTGCCACGTCTGTGGAAATAAAAGGGAGCTTACCTGAGATTATTAAAGTCATTATTAAATCCCAAGGGTAGTTGATCATTGAGTGTTTTCAGCATTCTGTTTGTGATTCTAGATTTTCTAATGGGCCCTACTCGTTCCTCGGTGCTCCTCTTGCTCTTTGTTTACTTATAAAATCTTGCTGATATTTTATCATACCCTCTCTTTACTGTCCTATTTTCCTTTTTAATTTGACTCATGTACTTTCAATACTCTTCCAACTTTCCACTGTGTTAAACTCTTGGTGTGTGACATACACTTCCCTTAACCTTCCCCCACCCTCCCCATCTGACCCTCTGTTCACCTGGTTGTCCGGAGGCTGCAGATTTTGACAGTTTTGTCCTTTTTCTTTGTGGGAACTTGTTTACCCTCAACTCCCTAAATATCTTCTGTAATGTTTGACCACAGCTTGACTGTTGTGTACAGTTCTGGTCAGCGCTTTACAGGAAAGGTGTGATTGCACCAGAGTGAGTACAGTGTGGGTGTATGAGGATGTTGCTAGGACCGGACAATTGAAGCTATGACGAAAAATTGGATACACTAGGAGAGCTGGAATGGATTTGACAGGCGGAATGGCTGCCTATCTGACGATATGACTGATGTGCAGCACCTTGTCCTTGGTGTGTGAATGTTTCTGTAATGGTGATGACATTCAATGTAGTGTCGGTAGTGATGGCAAAGAAGATTCTCGATTTAGCTTGGGTGGACTTCTGTGTGATGAGCTGGACTGTCCACAGTAAAAATGGCAAACATGATAACGGGTAAAATGTGAAGCTCACTGATATCTGCTCAAAAATAATTTGAGGGAGAACCACTTTGTCTCCTCCCCTCCCTATTCCTGGCCCTCCAAAGAAAAAATGTTTGACTACAGTTAAATGCCAGCAGAGAAGTACAGGAGTCGTATTCAGAAGATGCAGATCTAGGTGGCTGGGAAAAACAAATTAGAGCCACGAAAAGACAATGTGAAAGGAACCTTACAAGGGACAGCAAAGTCATCAGAAAAAATGTAAGTTATATTCGGAGAGAGGTCAGCCAAGAACAGTGTGAGAGCCTTGAAAACTAAACCAATGTCATAAATATAAATAAGGTAATGGGGAATGCTTTTTACCAGTATTTACTACAGAGGGAACAACATGCAGGATATCCTGAAGCAATGAATTGAATCAGGGCTCAGGATTCACTAATGTTAACACAAGTGATACAGCAGGAAAGAAGACAATGTTACTGAGGAGTGGCATCCCTAGGATCTGGATTTTATTCCTGGGTTTTCAAGGAAGGAGGTGATGTTATCTCAGTGCCCCAGCTTTGACCATAAATTGTCTTTAAATCTAAAGGATCAGTTCCTGAATAGAATTGTGAATGTCACTGCATTATTTAAGAAAAATGAGATGCAGAAGTTCACGTGGTGTCTGTTGTCAAAAAATCACTGCAGGTTATAACTAAAAGTACTGGCGGAACCGTTTGACAAGATTCAGCTGATACGAGGGAGCAGCACCAATTTGTGAAGGATGGGTTATGCCTGCCGATCCTGATATCAAATTTTTCGAGTAATGGATATAATTGTCAGGGAAATTTAAGTGGATATTGGGTGGGTCCATGGAGAACTGCTGGCCAGCTACAATACAGGTGCCATTGTGTTCTGGCCTTTTGTGCCTTTAACCTGCTGCACCGAAGTATGGAGTGCACTGAAGGTCAGGTGTTAGTGTAGCTGACCTCCCCCCTCGGCCCCTGCTGGCCTGCTCTGCTGTGCAGAGTGGCTGTGGCAACGAGTTCAAGCCAGTTGGAGCAATAGGTTGATGCGGCTGAGGTCAGATCCAGCCTGTTATCTAAACTAACTTCAAGAAGCAATTTGATAAAGTTCCTCTTTAGAAATTGTAAGATAAAGATAATGGACTTGAAGGCAGATTATTAGACTGATTTGGAATTCGGCTGAGCTGCAGGAAACACTCGTTTAATGGCAAGAGCTCAGATTATCACAATCTGTGTTGGAACTGAAGCACTGTCATTTTTATAAATGACTTGGATAATGAAGTGGAAAGTTAAAGGTCTAAGTTTTCTCAGAGGTTCTATCTTGGGCCCAACACATTGATGCAATCATGAAGAAGGCATGCCAACGGCTCTACCTCATTAGGAGTTTGAGAAGATTTACATCACCGCCTGGTATGGAGGCTCCAATGTGCAGGATCGAAAGAGGCTGCAGAAGGTTGTGGACTCGGCCAGCTCCATCATGGGCACAACCCTCCCTGCCATTGAGGACCTCTTTAAGAAGGCAGCATCCATCATTAAGGACACTCGGCACCCGAGACATGCCCTCTTCACGTTACTACCATCAGGGAGGAGGTACAGGAGCCTGAAGACCCACACTCAGTGTTTCAGGAACAGCTTCCTCCCCTCTGCCATTAGATTTCTGAATGGTCTATGAACTCATGAGCACTACTTCGTTATTCCTCTTTTGCACTATTTATTTATTTTTGTAACCTATAGTAGTTTTTGTCTTTGTCTTGTACGATACCACTGCTGCCAAACAACAAATTTCACAATGCATGTCAGTGATAATAAATGTGATTCTGAACTTTTCTGCAGTAGTGCACCTAATCTTCAGAACTAATGGGAAGTTGTCCAAGCTATGGCCCCTGCAGTCCAGAGCCATTGGCTGAACTGCAGTTTGCAGACATTTGCAAAAACGCATGCCCTCAGGGCAAGCTCGAAGGCATTATTAACGTTTTCTCTGAAATATGAGAATGTGGACTTTGATTTTCAGTGCCAAGGTCCCCAGCACTGAAAATCAAAAAATTACAGATGCTGGAAATCTAAAACAGGAACAGAAAATTTCGGAAACTCAGCAGTTCAAGCCACATCTGTCGGATGGAAAACAGAGTCAATGTTTTGGGTCAGAAGCCCTCGAGTTCTGACCTGCTGACTATTTCCCAGCACTGAAGTTCTGATTACACTCAGTGCCTGCGTTGGGCAGCTCTGTCATTCACATGCTCAATGTGAGAGTTTGAAAACTGATATCAAGTTTAGTTCTGGGAAGAGATTATCAAGCAGACAGAGGATGTACTTGTAGCCTCCTTGAAGAATGCAGTGTCCTCGGTGATCCCTGGAAATGCCCACTCAGAGGAGGAGCATTTGGGGTAGTGGCGAGAACCTTGAGTCCATGCCTCAGAAGCCCCACGCAAGTGGTGCAAGGAGCACAAGTCACAATACACTCACCTACTTCATCTGTGGAAGTTTCTGCAGTTCTTGCATTGATTTCAATAGCTCCCTCAGAATACACAAAACCAGAGTGGAATTAAGTCATTGTAAGTCTAAGAACAGTAGCAAATCGTAAACCTAAAAATTGAATTAAACACTAACTGTAAAAGTGATTCGTGATGGTTTAGAGGTTGTTTATAGTTGGCACCAAGTGAAGGTGAATGTGAACTGACTATTGATTGTGGGTGTTGGGGAAAAATGGTCTTTTGCATGCCTTCATACTAATGAAGACAGAATTCACACATACTTGTGAACAAAAGTGAAAATTGCTCTCAATTACAGTAAATGTACAGAGGATTAATAGGGAAACTCTACTATTAATGTGGAGATATCTTTCATCCTGTAACAGAAACATAGGTGGACTGTATTGTGTGGTGATCACATGCAACTGACGACAGTATTTGGTCTTAAACTTGTTAAATCTTGTGACTTTTGAGCAGGAAAATGAACTGCTCCAAAAAAAGGGACTTACGGACAGCCTTGATGCATCACACTCTGACTCATTGGAATAGTGAAGCATTCGAGTGAGAAATAGGATCGATTCTGCTACCAATTTATACAGATTCGGGACATGATACTTCCTAACATTTTTCTGGTTTATAACAGTACTGGTTAAGAATTTATAATTACAGTAGCAAGAAATATTTGTGTGCTTTAAATTTCAAGGGACCAGTTAAGTGGGCTTGAAAGTGGTAAATGAAATTCAGTTTGGTGAAGTGAGTTAATGCATCTGGGGAAGGACAAACAAATGCAGAATAAAATGAGAGTGCTAAAAATGTCGAGGAACAGAAGTCTTAAAATGTGTGTTCATAGATTCCTGAGGATAGTGAGACCAGTGTATTTGGCAGATAAGATTAACAATCCAAATGAGATGCTGCCTATAATGTTAAAACTGTGTGTATATATTTTTATAAAACACTTCAGACCACGCTTTTAGTGCTGAGGGCATGGTTCTGGTCACCACACCACTGGAAGGATATGAAGACACTAGAGAGGAGATTTATGAGGATGTTGCTGAAGAATTAGTTATGAGCAATTTGTCTTGACTGGGTTAATTTTTTTTCTCTGGAACACTGAGATCTAAAAATGAGAGTCCTGGGGAGGGTAAACAAAAGGGATTTATTTCCTTTACCAGAGAGAGAGAGAGAGGTTGAAGGATGAAAGGAAAGTTGAAAGAAAATCAAACAGCAGCAATGAAGATCTGGAACACACTACTTGAAAGGATGGGGGAAGTCGTACACCTCACCACATTTATCAAAAGTAATTGACCACAGAATAATCTACAGTTTGTAAAAAAAAATACACAATACTTGAAGGGCTACAGAGGAAGAGCTGAGAAGTGATAGGCTGCTTTTGGTGGGTGTAGATATGATGGGGCTCAATGGCTTCCTGTACTGTTATTCCTGCTTTAATTTAAGGACTCATCAAATGTCTTTTTTATTGCTTTTAAAGAGAGGTTTTTAAACAAATAAAACCATCCAAAATTATCTAAAGGTATCCAAAGTTATTAAAGTATTCAGCATGGTGGTTTCTTTAATTGATTTTTTACATTGCTGCTTGAGCGAAACCATGTTAATTAGGAACATTCTTAAAATAATCTTTGAAAACCCAGCTGCTTTTTCATTTAAATGAAAGGATTAATTTGTGAATGAACAAAGAACCTTTTTAAAATTAATTCTGTAATGATTTTAAAATGTAAAGCTTGCAGATAATTTCAGAGATCGGTTTGACTGTCACGTGTAGATTTAGTATCAGAAACATCACAAAGAATAATTTGATACCTTTTGAAATGTGTTCATAGAATAATATTTGAGCTGTTCCCAAAGTAATGATTGGAATAGGAATGAGAAACTTGCATTAGTTTCTAGAAAATTGGAGCTACCCAGTAACATTTTCCTGGGCTTCCACTCATGCAGTTGAGGTCAAAGATAAATAATTTGCACATTTTCATGTTCATGCAAAATTTGATTATGAGAAAGTGAGCCTATTCTATGGAAGTGTTTTTAGACTAGATGTAATTACTTTGAGAAACTCAATACCCTCCCAAACCATCCACATTGTAATGTCCCTGAATGCCATTACAGATGGTAGATTATTTTGTGGTCAAACATTGAACATCTGGCTTTCAGACTACCTTGAAGTTTGCACTCAAACATGTCACAATATTGAAAATAAGCAATCGTCAGTGCTTCTGGTAGAAGTTAATAAACAACTTTGTTTAACTTCTGTCAGTTAATGTTTAATGAGCAAAAATAACATTCAATTTATTATGAATCACAACTATATATTGAGAATACTATAATATTTTTAATTTCAACTACATGTGTTGCTTTTATCAATTTTCTGTATCATTTTATGAAGATGTGTTGCCTACTCTGGAGCACCAGGCACAATTTTACTAAAGCATCACCAAATTACAAATCTTTTTGCTCCTTGGGGTGAGTACATGTTTGAATGTGGCTATTAATGTACTGTGCGATTTCAGAATTTCAACTTCCATGTTGTATCGTAGCATGGGCACTTTAAGTGGCTCGGAGTGTGAATAAGCTTTTGTAAAGTTTGCTAAATTGATGGCCTGTCAGTCAGATGTGATATCCTGCAGTTACCTTTTGATCTGTCGTACTCTGAGTGTCTGTTCCATCGGACACAATGCCACAACATGATGGTAATGATTTATGTAAACTTGTGTAACTCTGAACTTTCAGACTGTAATTTATTCCTTTTGTTTATCAGATTGATTTCCATTGTTAAAACATCTGTCTTTTGAGGTTAGTAATTTCCTGTTTCAGTAACATCCTCTGCAGCTCATTTGTAGATCAACTGACTGATTTAAATCCAGGTTGAACTACTACTTTCATCTTGAATGTGATCAAACTGGTCAGCATTAATTCACATTGGGGGAAATGTAAATGGATTCTTTGCTTTTTCCTTCACCTCTTCAGCCTGCATAACACCATGTGCTCCCCAGAAAACGTTATTCTTTTCCAAGCATGAGGATGTAGTTGTGGAATATTTGTTCGTAATTTTTGGAAATAATAATGTATTTATTTCAAATGTAGTACCGTTATAGGAAAGTCAAGCAAACGATTGTGTTGGTGTGAACATTTGCAGTTTGGCTGAGGATTTTTGGCAGGGGGTGGGGCAGGTGAAGGAGGTTAGAAAGAAAATAATGGGAGTGGAAACATTGGCTGTGACCCAGACGGATTGCCCAAGAAGAAAGTAAGTGTTCTCATTCACTAATTGTAGAATTATTGGTGGACATGTCAGTCTGATGCAGCAAAGGTTGTCATTCATAATGGTTAAAAAGGATTCGGCCTTCAGAGTTCTGGTTCTGTGTAATCCAATTGAAAATCTATGATGGATAATTAAGGCAGAAGCTATATTTCAAGTTTTCAATCTTTTCAGTAAAATAATGAAGTATAATTCATACTTTTTTTAACTTTCTTGTTTGTTGTCTGAAAATTCCTCAGTTTTATCGGTTAGTTAGTCTGTTTGTTGTAATCCTTGTTAATGGATGCCAGAGAGTGCCTATAATTAGCACCAGTTGGTTTGGATTAGGGGGAAAAAATTTAGACTGAAGCATTTTACTTTGTTACCAGCTTTAGTATTTTTAAGGTGACCAGTGAATATAATTCCTTTGCCACCAAGTCCAGTTTGTTAATTAAACCTTATTGCCCAAGTGTTGAAGCAATCAATTCTCAAGGTATTGTTTATGAAATTCAGAATGAAAAAGAGAGGTATTTTGCATCATGTTTCATTGAATCCCAAATGTATCAAAACTCTTCAGTTACTAAGTAATTACAGAGTTCATCAACGCAGCCACTTTCTGTGCAGAGAAGAATCTCAAAATTAAACCACCGAGATAACTTTCAAATGTGAAACTGGTTGATAAAAGAATGTTGGCTAGAGTCCCGTGAGGCATTGCTGCTGTTCTGAGCAGAAGAATGGGATCAATGCAACAAGTTAAACTCTACCAATAAAACTGGGAACTGGTTTATTATTGTCACATGTACTGAGGTACAGTGAAAAGCTTTTGTTTGCATGCCATCCAGAGAGATCATCCCATACAAGTACATTGAAGTAGGACAAAAGGGGAAAAACAATAACAGAATGCAGAATATAGTGTTACAGTTACAGAGAAAGTACAGTGCAGGTAGACAAATAAGATATAGGGCAAATTGAGGTAAGTGGAGAGCTCATCTTTATCGTATGAGAGGTCTGTTCAAGAGTCTTAAAACAGTGGAGAAGAGTGACTAGTTTTCATGATGGACTGGGCTGTGCTTACAATTCTCTACAATTTCATGCAGTCTTGGGCAGAGCAGTTGCTGTACCAATCTGTGATGCATCTGGATAGGATGCTTTCTATGGTGCATCTGTAAAAATTGATGATCCTCATTGGGGACTTGTTGAATTTCCTTGACCTTCTGAGGATAAATGTATAAATTTGTTTTAATTTCTAACTAACATTTCCTGAGGGAACTGATGATGAAAATGATTTTGACTGAATGAGAGCCCTTTATGGAATGAGATGGGGAATGGGAGGATAAAAATGATCTAAATTCATAGCATGAGGTTGCAGCATTAAAACAAAATGCACTTTTGTTTAAAAGTGGATCTGGTGGAAAGGTGTTTACATTAAGTTAGGCTTCCAGATTAGGCAGGATTTCATTTACTGATACAACAGGTTCAAGGTACTTAGTCGGGATACACAAAAAGACTGGTGCGTGGGGGGAAAAGAAAAGTCACATTGGCACTGAAGGGAAAGGTGTCATGAGCCTATTTTGGAACAGTAGAAGGAGCTTTACTGCGTAATTAAGCATGGTCTTGGCATGTTTGGAATTGTCAGTGAAGTCGAAAGTATTCTGATGTTTGGCATCGCATTTCCCAGTTTTGATAAGTACATCATTCAGAGTTAATATTTAAAAAATTGGTGCAAGCTGATTTGAGGGGATTCCTTAAACATTAACTGTTTTTCAAGTAGTAAACTGTAGTAGTCCTCGCTGAAGTTTAACAAACAGATAATGTGGACCTAAGGTTTCCATTACTGAATTTATTACTTGATGCCCAGTTTTAGACACAGCGAAGTGTTACTTTTTATGTATTGGAGCATTCCATCTCAATGACATTCTGGAAACTAGTCGAGATCCATATTTAACTTTAGTTGACAGGAATGAGATTATGCCTTTTAAAATGTTACCAAGGCTCTTTAGGTGCACTTTATCTAGGTGTCTCTATTTCAGGACCAATAGGTTCTCTTTTTAGTATCTGGATTCTGGGCTGGACTGGTTGAAAACTGATTCATTGTGTGACTCAAATTTTATACAGGCTGCCAAGAAGAGAGTTGTACACACACACAACTCTGCTCCAGCAATTAAAACTTGAGTGCACAGGGTATAGTTTGAAAGAATACATGGAGTCTCAGCATTTAAACTAAGCCCTGGTACAGTAAAGTCAGGTAAATTGGATTTGCACTCCCAGGATTACTAGAAATTTGTCTCCAGCCAAATTTTCCCTCCATTTGCTCTTGAGATAGAGTAGTTAGTAAGTTTGGATTCGCATTATAAAGTTAATGATGGTTCATAGCAGCGTGAATCTTCCTGCTCCTAATCCTGTCAGCTCTTGGCATTCAAATGGATAACTATGCTACATTTTCCATAATTATTTACGAGCTTCCTTCCCTGACAACTGCCATAAATTTTATGCTCCACGGTGCTATACATGGGAGATGGAAAGGGGAGATGTTTTGGTAGGATTGTTGATTTGGTGATGTCATAGAATTTCATTGCCTGGTTTTGATTTTGAAACCAGGAAATGGACTACCAGGATTATGTTTAACCATACTTGTAGTTATTTTCAGCTTTTGTCCCTTTGTTAACACTTTACTGATGGTTAAACCCATTATTGCAAGCTCTAAATCAAGTAACCATAGTAATTATCTATCTTTTGGTAGGAGCAAAGTGGGAAACATTTTTATTGGCAGTTCTGTAATTCCTTTGCTGGTTGTGCATAGATCAGTTAATGCTATTGTATCCTTTCGGCAGAAAACTAAAATGAATGAGGGACATATTCTGAATGCTCACAGTGAAGTGGACAAGGACTGCTTTTCTGGTTATATATTTAGCTGCTGAATAAACACAGGATTTAATTGTTTGCTGAGGGAATTGTGTGAATTAAGGTCAATCTGAACTAGTGAGCGTAGAGTTTTTCTGGCTGCTCCGGGCAAATGATAGGAGCACAAACTGCAAAACTGGGCACCCTAATTGTGATCTCTTAGGATCAGTTCAAAATCACAAGGTGGGAAGTTCTCATTTTGTTAATGTGCTAAGAGCTGGGTGGTAGATTTTTTAGCCTCTGACTTATCATGTGGAGCTCAAAATGAAGAACCCTTTTCAAGGCTTTTTAATCAATAAATTGATTGTAACTAGATGTTTTGTAAAATGGAGGCATTGACGTTTGGTGGCACTGCTGTTGGTATATAATACATGTGGTTGATCCCACCTCTAGATAGTATTGGTCAATAAGTATAATGAAGATTTAGAGTTATCATAAGTGTGCATCTGAACAGACATTAGACTGATGACAAGAATGTTGTGACGTGATCAGTTTTGGTGGGAACTGCTTCAGAACAGGACATAATTGCTGCTTAAATTCAAACTGGTGTATCCTGTATTACAACCACTGTACATTGGTGTAAACAATCAGGTACATGAGACTTTGCATCATACTTAAAGGCATGGAAGTGTTTTTGGAAGAAATAACAGTGGAAATTGATAATGTTGAGAGTGTCTGCACAGAATAATGCTGTATGGGAGTGCAACGAAGCTACTCTAACTGAATGGGTTCTGAAATGTGTGTTATGTTAACAAATTTCTTGTCACAGGACGCAAAAATTGTTTAATGGTGTAGTGCAAAGATTGTATGCGTCTAAAATTTCAGATTGTGGAGACCTAGTTGGAAGATTAGGTGAGATTGCCTATATTATTCAGTTGAAGGTCATGTCACAACACTTATGACCAGTTTGTGTTCTAATCAATGAATGAATTCAATAGAAATTGATAAGTATGCAAGATTGCACTTTTGATCCATGTTTGAAAACTCATAACTTGGAGATGACAGGAAATGGTGCCAAAGAACTTCATCCACTACAAAAGTTTACATTCATGAAGCCGTACACAACTGTGTTTGAGAGCAGTCTGAAGCAAAGGGGTGGGAATAGCACACATTGCTGTTAAGATGTGATGGAAACCATCCATCATGTTCAAATCATCAAAACGTTCTTGCTTTCAGGAAACAAGCATATATCCTGATAAGATACCTTTTATTAGTAACATGAACATTGAAACACAGTGAAATACATTCTTTTGCAAAGTGTGTTCTGGGGGGCAGCCCGAAAGTGTCGCCACGCTTCCGGTGCCAACATAGCGTGCTCACAACTTCCTAACTCTTCAGTCTTTGGAATGTGGGAGGAAACCGGAGCACCCAGAGGAAACCCACGCAGACATGGGAGAACATACAAACTCCTTGCAGACAGTGGCTGGATTTGAACATGGGTCGCTGGCGCTGTAAAGCGTTACGCTGACCGCTACACTACCGTGCTTGCAAGCATGTAAGTGTAAAGCTACTGTACTTAAAAAAAATTTTTACTCCCGCCTCCCACAAAATTATCATAGGAGAATTAGGATGTGGGGGGTGAAAGTACGTTCTTTGCACTTGAAAACAGTCGTGTATTTCCTGATTGCTGCAATGGAGTTGGTCATGATGGACAAAGATATCGCTCTAAAACTAGTATCCAAAAATATTTAAGAAGGATGGGTTGAATCAGACAAATGTCCGTATGAAGACAACCAAAGGTGCAATGGCACTGGAAGAAAAATTGTAAGAG
>JARFYF010000051.1:29226455-29238305 GCA_030265395.1 Rhina ancylostomus | reverse complement strand
GGGAATTTGCCACACACACACACGACAAGTTTAGTTAGTTTTTGGGAGTTAATGTTCGGGGTTTAACATTTTTACTTTTATTTTACTTTATTAATAACTACTTATGATAATAAGTTTAACATTTATACATGTCTCGGTGTGTTTCTGTTGTTGCTGGTTCGTAACAGGTGGTAAAGGTCATAGTTTAGGGGAAGTGGGGGAAAGGTTATCATGGCTAGACAGGATGCAGTGTTGAGGTTAAAATCAAATTAGCCATGATCGTATTAAATGGTGGAGCAGCTTGAAGGCCAAGTGGTCTAATCTGAATTCAGATAAGATGTTAGTCACATGTACATCAAGACAGTTAAATGCATCTTTTCTGGGGGCAGCCCACAAGTGTTACATGCTCCTGGGGCCAACATAGCATGCTGACAATTTCCTAACCCATATGTTTTTGGAATGCGATAGGAAACCCTGGGTTGCTGATGCTGTGGAGTGTTACACTAACTACTATACTACCATGCCTGTGATGTTTGTATGTTGTTGGAGCTGCATGTGAGTAACTGTACTGCATTTTTTGATGGCAAACTAACCACTGTGCCCTGGTGGAGGATGGTAGATGGGGGCAAATATTTAGCCAGCTGCTTTTTCCTGGATGGTATCAAGCTCCTAGTGTTGTTGGAGCCAAACTCATCCAAACAAGTGGAGAGAGTCTCTTCACCATCCTGGATGTGCCTTGTGGGGGTGGAAAGGTTTTGGAGCAGAGGAAAAGCACATCGATATTGTCTGCACCTTCAGAGGAGCGAGCTGAAGAACTCTGGTGGGGACAATTCTGATTTTAACTTCTCCCTTACTGGAGTAAATCACTGTTCCCCAAACTCATACAGGGGGCTAACTTTCATTTGCAAGCAGGAATAGCTAGTACAGTTCATTTTTTCCCTTTTCTTTGCCCATGGGATCCCAACAACAATTGAGGGGTTTCTGCTCCCATGGATGGTGTGATAACTGTGTTCCAATAATCCAGCTCTATGCCCAATCTACATTACTGCCAGAACAGTGACAATTGGATAACTCTCCCACAACTGAAGACCTTTCTGTCAGTGAAGCTCACAGCAGCAGGAACAAAGATAGGAAAATAGGGATATGAGCCAAGTGGGACCAACTCAGGTGAGCAATTTGGTCAGCATGGACAAGTTGGGCTGAAAGGACCATCTCCATGCTATATAACTGACTTTAGCAGCCTAAAGCCATGCCAGCTTCTGTCATTTCAAAATTGCCAGTGACTATGGACTTCAACAGTTCCTTTTGGCAGGGCTACCCTCTACAATGCAGAGGATGGCTTGTGTGTCTTCTGTATCTATCCCTGGAAATATCCAAGAGTCTGAATCTCCCTTGGATTGCCCTTAGCGACAAGCCAGTACCTCTGCTGGACAGACCCTGGAAGCTTCACCAGTGGACCTCTGCTTAATGTGGTCTTCAGACCATTTTGTTGTGCTAAAGCTTTCAACCAGCAGCTCCAGTGTTGTTTCCTTTGTAGGAAAAGTAATTGTGCACACACAAGATCATAAGACAAGGTAGCAGAAGTAGGCCATTTGGCCCATCGAGTCTGCTCCATGAGCTAACTAATACTACTCCTATCTAGCCCTAATTTCCAGCCTTATCCCCATATCCCTTGACACCTTGACTAATTAGATACCTATCAATCTCCTCAAACACCCCCAATGATTGGGCCTCCATAGCTGTATGTGGCGAAGAATTCCATAATTTCACCACCCTCTGGCTAAAGAAATTTCTCCTCATCTCTTTAAATCAGTACCCTCTAATTTTAAGATTATGCCCTAGTCCTGGACTCACCCACCAAGGGAAACAGCTTAACCACATCTGTCTAGTCCTTTCAATATTCTAAATGTTTCTATGAGATCCCCTCTCATTCTTCTGTACTCCAATGAATACAGTCCAAGAGCCGACAAACATTCCTCGTACGTAAGCCCTTGCATTCCAGGAATCATCCTCAAATCTTCTCTGAACCCTCGCCAACATCAGTTCATCCTTTCTAAGATAAGTGGCCCAGAACTGCACACAATATTCCAAATGAGGCCTCACCAGTGCCCCATAGAGCCTCATCAACACCTCCTTACACTTATGTTATTCCTATCGAAATGAATGCCAATATAGCAAATCGCTTTCCTTGCTGCTGATCCAACCTGGTGGGTTAACCTTTAGGGTATCCTACACGAGGACCCCCAAGTCCCTTTGCACTTAAGAATTTTGTATTTTCTGCTCATTTATTTCTTCTTCCAAAATGTACAACCGCACATTTTTCAACACTGTATTTCATGTGCCATTTCTTCGCCCACTCTCCTAAACTGTCCAAGTCTCTCTGCAACCTTTGTTTCTTCAACACTTCCTGCTGCTCCAAGATAGGTGGAGTAGCAGGCAGTGTTGAATTTAACCACAAAACCATTTAATCCATAATCTAAATCATCGATACACAGTGTAAAAAGCGGCCCCTGCGGAACACCACTGGTAACCAGCAGCCAACCGGAACACAATCCTTTTATTCCCACCCTTTGCTTTCTGCTTACCAGCCAATAATCCACCCATTCTGATATCTTTCCTGTAATTCCAAAGGCTCTCATCTTATTAAGCAGCCTCTTATGCAGCACCTTGAAGGCCTTTTGAAAATCTAAATACACAACATCCACAGCTTCTCCCTTGTTCATCTTACCCGAGATTACCTCAAAAAATTCCAATAGGTTGGTCAGGCAGGATCTTCCCTTCTTGAAGCCACGCTGGCTTGGAGCTATCTTGTCATGCACCTCCAGGTATTTCAAAACCTCATCCTTGAGGATGGACTCCAATAACATTCCAACCACCGATGTCAGGTTAATAGACCTGTAATTTTCTTTTTGCTGCCTCCTTCCTTAAACAGCAGAACTACATTTGCGACCTTCCAGTCCTCCGGAACTATGCCAGAGTCTATTGATTCCTGGAAAATCATCTCCAATGCCTCCACAATCTCTGAAGCCACCTCCTTCAGAACCCAGGGGTGCACTTAATCTGGTCTGGGAGACCTATCTGTCCTTAGTCCATTTAGCTTCTCAAGCACTTCCTCTCTCGTAATCTTGACTGTACTCAATTCTATTCCCTGACTATCAGGTATATTGCTGATGCCTTCCACAGTGAAGACTGATGCAAAATACCAATTTAGTTCCTCTGCCATCTTTGTTACCCATTATAATTTCTCCAGCATCAGTTTCAATTGGTCCTACATTTGTCTATACCCGTGTCTCTTCTTTACTCTTCATATTTTTAAAAAGAAACTTAGTATCCTTTGTTATTTGCCAACATCCTTTCACTTAGTTTTTTTCTGTTAAGTTAAGCTTCCCAGTCCTGTTTTCCCACTAATTTGCTTCCTTCTATGCCCTCCCTTTTGCTTTTATTTTAGCCTTAACCTCTCTCATTAGCCACATTTGTGCCATTTTTTTCATTCATAATTTTCCTTTTTCTTGGAATACATCTATTCCTGCACTTTCCTCATTTCTTGTAGAAATTTCATCCATTTCTGGTCTGCTGTCCCTCCATCTTGCTTACTTTTCCAATCAATTTGGGCCAGTTCCTCTCTCATGCCATAAATTTCCTTTGTTCTACTGAAATATTGACACACCTGATCAGTTTCCCCTTCACAGATTTGAAACTGAACTCAAATCATTTGCAGTGACAATTCATTAGACTTCGCACATCAATAAAGGCTTTGCAATCTAAACATAACTTTGTTCTGACTTGAACAGAATCAATAATTTTGATCTTCACAAATTACAGAAAAACTGAAGCAGTGATCTGACCATTCAGAAATCCTGATGGTTTGGTAGCTTGGCCCTCCTGTGGCACCAGGGCCCCGGTTCCCAGACTTTAACATTACTGGGTTCACTGGGAAGCTTTTTAAAATACCGTGTAACATCTGGAAAATGAAATGTATTAAGGTTGATTAACATCCAGTGATCCAGAAAATCTGGTGTGGCACCATCAAAGGTACAAGTGTGCCATATTTTCAGATTTTACTATGGTGTTAATGTAATTTGTAAATTGAACTGTTAGTGGTGCTGAAAATCAATAACTTTAGCATTTTGCACAAGATCCTTACTATATTGCTTTCTGCTGGAGCCTTGATGCCTACCAGCCATTTAAGTTCACTTGACTATCCCAGATCTTCCACTGCTCTCCTTGGTAACATCATGTTTTAGAAATAAGCTGAATATTTCTTGTATATTGCTGTTTATTGATTACAGCTGTGTTCAATACCATCATCCCCTCAGTATTAATTACCAAGCTTCTAAACCTGGGACTCTACCACCCTCTGCAATTGGATCCTCGACCTCCTCATTGGGAGACCATCATCAGTACAGATCTGATGACATCTCCTTGTTGACAGTCAACACAGATGCATCTGAAGGATGCGTTCTTAGCCGACTACTCTACACTCGTGGCTGAGTACAGCTCAAATGTTATTAACAAATTCATAGATGCCAACAAGGAGGCATTCTACAGGCGTGGGATAGATTGGCTGATTGAGTAGTGTCACTATAACCTTGGACTCAACGTCAGCAAAACCAAGGAATTGATTGTGGCCTTTAGGAAGGGGAAGTCGGGAGAACACTCACTAGCCTTCATTGAGGGGTCAGTGGTGGAAAGTGTGAGCAGCTTCAAGTTCCTGGGCCCAATGCATTAATGCAATTATGAGGAAGGCATGTTAATGACTCTACTTTCGAAGTTTGATATTCACTAAAATATGATTTGATGCTTAGTTTAAATATTTTACAATGTAACAGTTTTGCTGGTTTAGTCGGTGGGCAATGGTGTAAACTTCTGTGCTGTGCAGGACTTCACCATTCACCCTGCATTGGTGATGATATGTGCCTAGATGAGAGGCAATTGCACCAAACCTGCAGACCAGATGTCCTTGTCAACCCCTCCCAAACTGCTCTCTCCATTATACACATGGTCTTTATCTAGCCTCCTCATCCCACCAGTTGGGGTGGGTGAGTTGGAGTGAGGGGTAATAATTTTGTTACAGCTTCCACTCCCTGTTCATTGGCTGGCATAATTAGGCAGGGGTGATTAACACTCCTGTGTGTTTCACATCCATAACCCTAGCTTGAAGCAGCCTGGGGCCTGTTGTTCAAGTACCTGCCTTCTATTCCAAACAAATTTAAGTGTCTCAGGGTAACCTGCAGTCTTTATTGCTTTTTCACCTGGATATGATTGGTGGTAAATTATTTGGTTGTGGTTATAATAACTTTTAAAATTGATTTTCAGTCAGCAACTGTAATCCTGTCATATTTTCCAAATGCAAGAGCTTGAGAGAAAAATAATGGCATTAATTTATGATTGTATTAGATACTGAAAACTGTGGTACAAAATCCAACGATAGCAAATGTGCAGCCAGACCAAAATCTCAAATGTCTTGTCTTCAACAGAACTGGAAAAAAGCTACGAAGAAAACCAAAGAGCTTTGGAGGAAAAAGCACAACAGTTGGTAAAACTGGAAGATGACGTACGCACATTGTTACAGACAATCAGTCAGAAAGTTGCTATCTATAGTACTTGTTTATAATGAGGATCATTTCACTGACAACTACAAATTCAAAGTTGCCTGTCAGTACTCTACTAATGCTGAAGAACAATCGATTCCAAGCCTAATTTTTTAAAAAAAATAATGTATTAAAAAGTGCATCTTTTACTCCAAGCACTTTATGTTCAGTAGAAGTTAAAAATATAAAATGCAATCTGAACTCAGTATTTTTGTATTATTCATTTTAGAGACTAAATTCAATGAAGGAAAAAAATTGAAGTGTAGCCAACATTTTTGTAGCCAATATTTAACCCATTTATTACAATCACACTAAATGTGACATGGATTTAGTAACACTTTGAATAATAAATGCTTTTCTTTTAAAGTAGTTTGTGTAGGACTTGCACAATACTGACAATTTATTTGCATGAGCAAAAAAGGTCATTGTCATGTGAGAAGTCAGTCTTCTGGAAGCATTTCAGTGGAAAAGACACTGCACCTTTTAATAATAGAGGGCTATATTCTACTTCCACACTAAAACTGCCATTTACTAACTATTACTGCAGTCGTAAATCTGTGCAAAGCCTGAGGCTATTGTTGGACAACATTAAAACTAATCTGGAAGTGGTGCTATGTATGGGTGGCAACACCAAGTTCAAGAACGGACCTAAAGAAAAAGTCCTTAACTATTTTGCCAACTGGAGAAGGTCAAGAATAGTTTTGCCTACACAACATTTAAAAAAAATTCAATAAAAAAAAAGGAAAAGGCAGATGCTGTGAATAGTTTAGTGTGTCAGACAGCATTGTGCAGAGAGAAACAGTAATGAGCATGCATTTAAATTTCTTTCAAGGTGATTCAGAGGCTCTGTAGTATACACAGTGCCATCTCTGCCTAATTTGGAATTGCGGTCCCAGAAGAAGAATTGGGGGTGGAAGAACCATCATAGGATATACAGAATATGGAATGAGAAGACCAAAGATGTAGAGGTGGTTAACATTTTTAAAAAGGGAAGTAGAACAACTGATGACCTGCTCACCTTGAACCCAGCCACATGATATTATACATTTTTCCCTCTGCTCTTCTTCCTCAGTTTCCTACTTTTTCCTCCAGCAGAAACACAGTTAAGTTCAGGGCATCTGTTTACTGTTCCTTTTAAATCACCAGGCCCCTTTTATTCTTTGCATCTCTTACATTAGCTGCTGGAAGAACTAAAGGCATTGGAACCAAATAACTCTTAGGACTAGATTTTGTTGCCAAAGACATCAACTTACTTTTTTTAATTTTTCTAGTCACAGCCTTGACTCTAATTGCCCTCTGGCACTCAAGTGACTCTATTGAACTATTTGCTCCCTAGGTTCTAAATCTTTGCTTTTTTTAAAAAAAAGTGATTATTTCCAGGGTCTGCATATACATGTCCAGGCTGAAGATTTCAATGACTTAAGGAATTAATGTACTGTTTGTATAATTAACTTTTGTACATCATTCTCACAATGGATGTAATTGAGGATAGAGTAAAAAAACTTTCCATGTACATCTGCCACACATAGTTTAACTTTCCCAATATTTCAAAGTAAACCATTTAGATCTGGAAAGCTCCAGGATGTTTTTCAGGTCTGTCCTTTGTGACCTCACAAGGAAGGAAAACCATCAATCACATACAAGTTGTGCCTAACTTTTGAAAGTTCTGACTGGGTTTGGCTGAGTTGTCTGAAATTGCTGCTTTAGGTATGCTCTGAACTATAAACAAGTGGGTGCCTTGAGGGAAGTAACTTGGATGATTGATAGGAAATGAACCATTAAGTTCAAACTGAGATCTAATTACACCAAAGATGCTATTCTAAAAAACTTATGCTGTGAAATAAACCAATCATGGTTGGACTAGATGGCAAAAAGCTCAAGCTTCTCAGTCAAGCACAATTACAAATACTGGATCACATTCCTGAAAAATACCAATTGCTTTTTAAAACAAAATGCTGTGAGCTCTGACCACTGCAGAAACAAATCAAGTGTATGATTTCACTTACATTTTCAGATGAATTATCCTAAAGTTCAATGAAAGCCAATTTGGGAAAAATAACCCAAAGAGCAAAGCAACAGAAATTTCAAAAGAACTGCTCTTGATAATAAAAGGTGTTTAGTTTTAAACTTAAACCTTGGATTTCCACAGACATTTGGAAGAATAAAGCAGTGATAAGAAATCAGTGTCAAACAAGATGCTCAAAAATTTAGTCTACTGCTTGATTTTTTTTTATTTGTTTCCCCACTACAAATTAACTAAGCAAATTAAGTAAAATCTGGCCCCTCATCACTCTTCTGTGAAACACGTCGGTATTTTGAATGATAGTACAGTGAGCCCACAATTGGACTATGTTGGTTCCACTTTGGGTTGCTCAAATATCATCATCTGACTCCACATGGGATCTACCCATAGTTCCTTGATCATTCCCCAAAAAGTGAGGGTTTAATTGGATTACATGACCAGCCATTGGTGTAGAGATGGTGGCACAATTAGTTGTTAGAAGCTATCATCACCAAGGTTTCACTTGTGCCTTAATGTACATTAAAGGCTGTAGCATGATTAAGCTCACGTCTTGCTTCATCACATACAGACGATCAAAAGGGACAACAAATCTGCACCACAACTGTTTCTTTGCTAATTTTACACATATGAATGTGGTTTGGATCATTGCATACAACAAAATGATTTAAGTTTTGAAGTTAATACACACTTGCTTCAGAATTCAAAAAGTTAACCAGTTGCATAAAAAGGCTCTACAATAGTTTGAACATTTCCTCTGGTTAAGCCCTCAGAACTTTCAGTCATGCCTGTTTAATATCCAAAAACTATTTTCATACTCACAGTGGGTCCCAGGCTGAGTAAATGCACACCACACCATTGACATTCATCTACACATGTCAGATCCTAACTTTGTGCCAAATCCTGAATGGGCAACATCTGAGAAGCAATATTATCAACTGTGGTCTGGGAAGAACAATTGAGGCACTGATCATCTCAATTCCCAAGCAACCTAAAGAAAAATTACCAGAGACATCAAAGTGGAAAGGAATCGACCAAGCGAGTAACTCATGTTTGTACGGGATAGTTTTAAGTTAACAGGTCTGTTGTACAGAATTATAAGGAAACTCAGGTATTCACAGGATTGGAGTTTGAACATTAACTTTGTGAAATCCTCTCAAGTCTGCAGTAAATACATGCCTTATTTTCCAGTGTTTTGTGGCGACTTGGGAGATGAACTTTGCTTAACTGATTTACTAGTCTCATGCTGATTGAGGTTCAAAGTAAAACTGATTTTACTGCTGAATGTTGATCTGTGATGGCCTGCTGGCTTCAGCAGCTCTCCCAAACCACTCAGACTTGTGAATCTATTGCTGTCAACCTACAAAAGAGTGCCATCTGCTGGTCAGTTGCAAGACTTTTTTTAAACCATTAAAAAACTCAAATTTATAGATGTCTTTCATAACCCTTTCAGTAAATTGCATCTATGAAATATTTTCAGTCATAAGAAATACAACAGTCAAATTAACAACAAGTTTCTACAATCTCCTGTTCTTTTTCTGCATGGTCCCTTTAAAATGTTTAACTCCTTCCTGAGAGCAGACATCTCAGCTGAGAAGAGAGCAATTCCAACAATATAACAGTCAGTCTAAAGCTGGAGCATTAGCTCAGACTTTCCAATCTTCAGAGTAAAATGTCAACTCTTAAAATGTACTTAAAAGAAAAGTTAACTAATTCCTTTCACACGTGCCTTTTAGGGTCACAAACAAATGGGAAAACCTACACTAGTTTGCCTCTTTTTTTTAAAAAGAGAGAAACAACTCCAACTCCATCAGGTTTTAATTCATTTTTTAAATAAGTGTACATATTTAAATACATAAAGATCTACAAAATAATGTTAGACTTTTATCTCCTTTCTACACTAGATCTACTCACAATTTCCAAATTGCGCAGCTCCTGTTTCAATTTGCTGGTTTAGAGATGTCATGGAAGACTGTTTAATGTAAAATTGTCAGAAAACATGCCCCTTTAACAGGTAATGGAAGAAAACTTGTAACACATGCTTCACAAGTGTGTACAACAGCTCTATACATCAGAACAAAAGTTACACAATTTTAAGAAAAGCATTATCTGCTGTGCATTAAAGTTTGAAAAAACGAAATAGCACAAACCTATTAACCATAGTGAATGTACAGCATAAATAGGCATTTCAGCCAAACTCATTCATCCATTGTTGAATTTTTTGAGACACTAACAAGGTGGGTCAATCAGTCTGACATACACACATTGATCTTATCAAGCCTTTTGACAATGTGTCATATATTGGGATGGTCAAAAACAGTTAAATCCCATGCTGTCCAGGGGAAAGTGGCAAATTGGATCCAAAGTTGGCTCAGTGACAAGTAACAAAGGTTAATGGCTGACAGATGTTTTTGTGACAAGTAGTGGGCTTCCAGGGGACTCGGTACTCATGTCCCTTGCTCCTGATACATTTTAATGATGTAGCCACAAATCTCAGGGAGACAATAAGGAAGATTGCAGATGATACCAAAATTGGCCACATCATTGTTATTGAAGAGGAAAGCTTTAGACTGCAGGAAGAAATAGATGGACTGGGTAGCTGGGCAGGAAAGTGGTAAGTGGCATTTAATCCAAGTATTTGAGGTGGTGCAATAAGGCACATGAATAAACAGAAAGTGGGAGAACACTGAGTGATCTAAAATAACATAGAACATTGGGGTGTGGTTCACAAATCCTTGGGCACATAGATGCATTCCTTTATTAGCCAAGATATAGAACATAAGGCAAAGGAAATAATGTATGCTACAATTATATACAATACTGGTTAAACCAAAGTTGAAACCTGCATAGAATTCTGGTTACCACATTACTGAATAGGTTGCAGAGTCCATTCACAAGAATATTGCCAGTCCTGGAAAATTCTAATTAAGAGGAAAGATTGAAGATAGGGTTGTTTTCTTTGGAACAAAAGGAGGCAGAGGGGAAATTTAAATGAGATTGAGAAATGAAATTAAGGGGCTTAGATAAATAGGAAGGACCTATCTCCCTTCAGTAGCAGGGTTAAAAACCAGAAGCCATGGATTTACAGTGAACAGTAGGATTAGGAGAAGTGAGGAAATTATATGTTTCTTCACCCAGGAGGTTGGGGTTTGCCTGGAACCACCGTGTCCTCCTCACTCTTTCAAAGTGCATTTCCTATCTCTGTTCCAGATACCCAAGCAGCCACTATCCTCATCTGCTGCACTCACTCAGAGCAGCAGCAGTGGGCTACTCACTGACCACTTAACAAAAAAAATACATTGTTCCTGACAGGCACTCCTGGAAGTAACACAAAGATGCAAAAAGCCTCAACAGTGATTTAAAAAAAAGCTATAGATATGATTAAACTCTAGAACCATTGGGTGCATGCTTGGTCACAAAGTCAGAGCTCATTAATCTGACAGAAACCCTTAGCACATTTATTGGAGGTGTATTTGAAGAGCTGTGAATAGCAGGGCTATGGACCTGCTGCTGGAAGGAGGGATCAGATTAGGAACTAACCTAACCTCATCTAATCTAATCCCTCCTTTTTTCCCTTAATTTAATCACTTTCTTAACTGGCAAAATCAGATCGCAAGGAGGTGTAGTCTGGAGACCTGCAGGAGTTTG
Source organism: Rhina ancylostomus (assembly GCA_030265395.1). Taxonomy (NCBI): domain Eukaryota; kingdom Metazoa; phylum Chordata; class Chondrichthyes; order Rhinopristiformes; family Rhinidae; genus Rhina; species Rhina ancylostomus. The sequence goes on along the minus strand of JARFYF010000051.1, from coordinate 29,227,067 downwards.
TGGGCTTCGTGATGGATACTGGTTGAACTATCCACTGAGATAGAAATTGAAATGAGAAAGGGAAAGAAAGAGCCGGAGATGGGACTGGTTGGTGAGGGCAGGGTGGAATTTGGCAGCAGCAGCACCAATGCAGTCACCAAATACCGGAGGAAAAGTGAAGGAGCACCCACCAGTATGTTGGAAATATCTTAGACTATTAACTTCTCCTAGTTCTGACGAAACGTTCAACCTGAAGCCTCAACTCCATTTGCTTCTCCACAAATGCTGCCTCACCTGCTGAGTGTTTCCAACATTCTCAATTTGTATTTCAGATTTCTAGCACCTGTAGTTTTTTGCATTTTGCTGACAAATGCAGAACATCTTTGACCAAACCATGGGGAATAGACTGCGACATCAATGATGCAGGGTTTCTCTCCACCACTGTTATTAGATTCGTTATAAAAGAGTTCAAAACTGGACAAATAAAAACTGCTTTCCTCCATTTAAAAAGTGTCAGTACCAGTTCTGCAGGATCTTCATTGTTTTCTTTAAAGTAATAATGTCTCTCAATAGCTTTTGGCATTCGATGTCAAATTTCTCTTCACAAATGCAGTGCCCAGTTTCTTCATACTC
>JARFYF010000051.1:29057186-29068080 GCA_030265395.1 Rhina ancylostomus | reverse complement strand
GCTGCAGTTCTTTTGGTATGCTGGCTAATACTTATCTATATTCAACTAATATTATTAAACAGATCATCTCATTGATATTTGTGGAAGTTTGAAGTGAACAATTTAGCCGTTGTGTTTAAAACAGTAGATATATTCCAAAATTGCTTGACTATCTTTGAAGGACTTTGAAAAGTTTTGAGGTTGTAAAAGATGAATAAAAGAATGCAAGTTCTCTTTGCAAACTAAATACGTTGAAAGGAGATGAAGGGATAATTGAGGTTAAATAACACCTGATGGAAACCATGCTTCAGTACAGGCATAGTGGCCTTCATTGACAGCATTTCTCTGATTCCATGAGTCACTATTTTGCATTCAAGGTGCTTCTTAATTACAGGAACTATATTTGAAAATTTGAACATGGTAGACTTTTTCCCAATATTCAAAAAATAAATATGGGAAAATATTTAAAGCTTTGATTATTACAAATAGAGTTTTGCCTAAATTCATTTTGGATCCCTTGCTTCTTTAAACCGCTCATATTTTACAAGTGGAAGCTACTAGTAATTGTAGTAAGTAGAATTGCTGTGGCACCAAGAGTTATGGCCAGAGTTGCAATTTCAGGGGTGATTGATTAGCATTCAGGGAAATGTAGACAATTTGGGTTGAAGGCAACACATAACAAGTGGAGTGTAATGTAAATGTGAATATGGAACTATTTGCATGAAACAAAAGATGAAAAAGGGACCTTACCATGACAATTGACTTTACACTGAAACTTAACATTCATTTCTCATTATGTGAATTCTGATTATCAAACAAATTATATTATTCTATTGTATTATTCCATGTTGGAATCAATGATTGAGATGTGGACAGACTTGGTGAACTACATTGCCATCTCCTGAGCTGAAATTTAACCTTTATCGTTGGACTATGAACTTGTATCCTAAAGTCCCTCTGGTTTTCCACTGTGCAATTTTGACTGTTGTGTACAACCTTGGCACCCTAACTAGTTAGCCGTGAGCAATGTAGAAACCAGAAGGAATTGAATGACTCCAGGAATGATATCAAGATTATTTGTCACCAAGAAGTAGAATAATTGTTTCATTTTCTTGGAATTTCAGAAGAATTGACTGATGAAATCACAAGAACATAATTGACTTGCAGTGCAAGGGCAGAACTGGGGATATTAGTATAAAGTTAACAAGCACTTGCTGCCCCTCTTGTGAGGATTAATGTTGGATATAGAGCACGGTTAAAGCAGTTAGTGGATGACTATTTCAGGAAAGCTTTTATCAATGTGGGTTAAAATGTGTAGTGGTCTCCCTGGGGTTCATTTGTGTTTGTTTTTTGTTGCTGTGTATATCAATGATTTTAATATAGGCCAGAAACAGTAGTTTTAAAATTTGATGCAATTAAATGGATAAAAAGTAACAGATGATTTCCAGTATCAGTAAATGTGAAATTAAATTTTGTTTAAAAAAAACTGTAATAATTATACTGTGAAGTGGTCTCAGCAGAATAGAAAACCAGCATATTAAAAACAGGCTGCTATGGTAGTGAGGAAAGGAAATAGACTGTTAAGATTTAACAGCATATAGAATATAACAATCAAGAGAGAGACTGCATCCCACACAAAATGTTAAGTCCTTCATTCAACTACCTTGTGTAATTTTGGACCCACAGTACAGGAAGGAGATGCAGACGATACAAGGGGTGTATTGGGCTCGACTATGCTTACATGTGGCAAACAGTTCATTAGAAAACTACCAGCTTTGTTCTGTTTGCGAGTCAGTCCGTCTCTGACTTCGGCAGCTGAGCATTGCAGCATGGAAGTCATAAAGGAGTTTATTATTATCAGTAAATGTGTTATTTTAATTAACATTTTAAATTATTTACATCTATTAGAAGTAATTTTTAAATGTCTCTGGTTATCCATGACCTTAAGAGAGCTGAGTTGAAAGCTATGCTGGGGAATAACCAGGGTGAAAGAAAGCCCTGGTTTTAATGGTGACAGGAGAATCAAAGATCGAGGCCAATGTGTGATTGAGAATATTGGTAGCTGCAGAAGTTCATGGCAAAGGTTGAACATCATGAAATTTGAAAATGCTGATTAAAGTAACCTTTAGATTCAAGGGTTAGTGGTTGGAGTAGAAATTGTTACAATACTCCAGACACATTTGGTTAGGTTGTTGAAGAACAGATGGCATAAATGTAGTTAGAATGATTTGATTCCACCAACACAGACTGATTGGGCAGAATGGTGTGTTTCCATGCTCTTTCTCTAGGGCACAGTATCACCCCACAAGATGTGCATTGTAACCTGCGACTGTATACTCGGTGCATTCCTGGTTTTGGTCATGCTGTCGGTGAGGGACTCTGGCTGCTCTCTTGTTCCATCTTTGGCCCGTACCTAATTAATGGTTTTCAAATGGGTGATAATGTGCTGCAATAAAAAAGAGGCGCAGCAGAGCTTGCAAAACAAATGGCCACAGTGCAGAAACATAAGTGTGCTCACTGAGGGAATGATTCTCCATTCATTTGAATGACATTAGCTTAATTACATGACGTTCTCAAATATAATTGGCATGGTTGGGTGCTGTTTAATTCTTAGTGATAGTTAAGTAGCTTAATATAATTAATGTAATTATGACATAAAAAGTTATGAATCTTCCTGACTCATTAGTATACTCCCTATACAGTATTCCCTAATTTGCATTATTTGCACTGTTACAGGTTTCTTTTTCAAAAAATAGCAATTTTGAAATTTGTTTGCATAGATCTTGGAATTTGCCAGGGCATTTGTGAATACTTAGTTTTTCACTTTGTTATGATGATAGGAGAAAAGCAGATGAGATTTTTGGCCTTCAGTATAGCATCTCTAGGGCTATGACTCTGTAGTTCTATTTTGTTGTTGACTTAAGCATGAGAATATAGTGAGCTTGTTTGTGTAAGCCAGTTTCTGTATACTGGCAAGAAGATTTAGTTCACTTGTCTCATCATTTCTTTGCCCTTCATCTTGATGATATTTTATGCCCTAAATTTATGCCCCCTGAACAACTCTTTACCCTTTCAGAGGCAGTGTTCAATGTACAATTATTTCCTGTGGCTGGAAGGCTCATCTTCTGTTTCAGATGGAAGAATTAAATCAACATTGTTCGTTTAATATCATTACAGAATGTAGTTTCCTTTCTGGTAGGCAGGCTGACTGGAGATGGAACATCTTTGTTAACTCAAGACCTTCAGTGGCTCAAGAACGATACAATGATGCTAAAATTGCATGATGACCTGGCCAACAATCCTCTGTAAATCCACTACAAAATACAGATTAATGGATTGTTGTCCTTATTACTGTTTACAGGGTTTTGAACGAACCAGCTTCTATTGTATGTGAAGCATATTGGAATACAGGAAATAAATGCATGTCTTCAGGGTTTGGATCAAGATTGGTCTGTGGGTTCGATGGATTCCTTATAACAATGCCCCAGAACTCTAAATGGAACTTGTATTTCTTTTGAGCAGTGGAAAATCTTGAAATGTGAAACAAATGTATGCATTTTATAACTGCGTACCATTTAGATTCATTGATACCATAACAGAACTTCATTAATATACATTCTCAAATATAATTGGCATGGTTGGGGGTATTGTTTAATTCTGAGTGGTATTTAAGTAGCTTATATGATTAATGTAATTATTACACAAAATGATACAAATCCCTGACTCATTAGTATATTCCCTAATTTGCCTTAGTTGCACTGTTACAGATTTCCTTTTTTAAAAATAGCAATTTGAGAAGTCCAGGGGGAAGAAAGCCACTGAGGGTTAAGACAGATTTTTCAGTCCCTAGTTTACCGAGTCAAAATGCCTTGTTGAATTTCTGCTGGATTTAATAAGTGACTTCCTCCTGTCAGATTTATGGTTTATTTTAAACTAGGCTCCCAGGGAACAGCATGTTCAAGACAGTAACTTGGCACCAGGAAAATGGGCAAAAAAATGCTGATTTTTTTTCATTGGACTTGACAAGTGATCATCTCATATTTGACACTTCATTTAGAAAATGTGTTTGCTAGGACGACATGCACATCATTCTGGGAACCCAAACCTATTTAAACACTAAGGAAGTGGTCCTGCAGCAGAGATTGCTGTCCTTACTTATTCTTGCTGGTTGTCTTCTTGACTATTGCTAATTTGTACTCACTTCTGGACAGCATATTTTGGTGTTGATGAACTCGAATTAGCTTTCCAAGAGCAGACCGCAGATTTTTTTTGTCATTTCAATTATCTGCAATCCACTCACATTGAGGAACTGCCAGAGGGTTTTAGCCGTAGGTTTATCGTGTGGCTGACTTCACCCTCTTGCAGTTTGTAGCGATAGCATCGTTACCTTGCTCAGGGTGGATGGGCAGTTGCTATCCAGTGATAAGGTGCAAAAAGAACTGGTGTAGGTCTGCAGAGAGTTTGTGGTTTCCTACCATTGACCAGATATAGGTTTGAGTTCAAAGTACAGTCCATGCAATAATGTTGTAGAACTTACACGGATACAAATGTAACCTGTTATAGATTGTGAAGTTTAGTTTCTTCTCGTCTTTGTGTGTCTTATATCTTGATCATAAACTCCATTCAAGCTTTCCGTATTCAATTTTGTCATAAGTTTAAATGTAGTGTACAGGGAAGAGATTTGTCTGAGACAAATGAGTAGGAAAAAAATCCTGGTAGCTTGAGTTTTGTTACTGGAGGTAGGGGTGCAGTATTTGATGGTGAATTGGGATAATGAAGTCAGGTGCATAAACAGGTCTAAGGGTATTAGGAGTAGGGCTAGGGAAGTTTATTTTCAGTGCACATGCATACACATGTTTTTTAAAGTATATATGTATAAATGAGTAAGTGCTCAGCCTCAAACCCATATTGCTGCCAGGTTATGGCTGGCTGCAGGAGGATGATCTATATTTATACCTTCCAAAGTTCTCTTGATTCAACCACTGTTTCAGTGTGAAAATTTTTGCTGGTCATCTATGCTGTTTAAGGAAGTTGAGATCAAGGAACCAGGGAATTATAGACCAATTTAATGACTAGTACATGGCAATATTGCAGTCTGTAATTAATGATGCAATTATTGAACAGAATACCTTAAACATTTTCAGTTTTTTCAGAGAGAAAGAGCATGAATTTCTGAAGTGTAGGTCATGCATGGTAAGCCTGGTTGAATTTTTTCAAAGGAGTGACTAAAAGTAGTGGACAAGAAATGTCCATGGATGTTAATCAAATTGACTTCCAGAAGATATTTAATAATAATCTCCACAAAAGATTGTTTGCAAAATTTGAAACTTCCAGAATTGAAGGCAAATTGTTGTCCTGGTTAGGAAGTTAAATGAGTGGAAAGGAACAAAAACGAGAGATAATTCATAGGTGATTAAATTGGCAAGTGGTATCTTGCAAGTGGTATCATTCAATGTGGTTGCATCTATTTCAGCTGTGTTCTAATTGACTTGGGTGAAGGGATGGAAGGCCACGTATTAAGTTTGCTTATGATGCAAGATAGGTAACATTGTAAGCAATGTAGATGGAAAGAGAAACTTCCAAAAAGGTATTAGTTTGGACAAAACAGTTACCAATGCTTTTTAATGCAGGCAGATTTGAAGTCATTCATATAGACCTTTCTAAATGTTGTTAAGTTAGAAGTAGAGACCCATGGAGAATTTGGAATCTTCATGCATAAATCATTAAAAATATTGTGATAAGGTTTTGAAAGTAATCAAACTAGACAACAGACTTTTTGTTTGTAGGATTAAAATACAGGCTTTGGAAATAGTGTTGAGAAGCAATACGAAACATTGGTTAGACCATACCTGGAGGACTGGAAGCTGTTCTCAGAATCATATCTTAAGGAAGATATATTGGCCATTGTGAAATCTTCCCAATGGATAAACTAAGTGCAGAGATTATAGAATGTAAGAGTGGAGTTCCTGTAAAGGGGTAATTTGATGGGGACTTTCCAAAATGCAAGTGAGAAATGAGGGTAAATGCTGAGAAACTATTTCTACTGATTGGAGAATCTTGCATTTTGGGATCTAGCCTAGAAACTGGAGCCAGGCCTTTCAGTAGGGGTTAGGAAGTAGTTCTTAATGGGTGAACAGTAGAAGTTCAGGAGCTGATGGCATGTTGGTTGTAAATTTTAAATCTGAGTTTGATGGACAAGGTTATTCACCAAGGGGTAAGGGATGTTATATGAAGTCAGGTCACTTTTTCTCCTAAAGTGCAACAGCTCACACTGGCCTAACAAAAAAAAAGAGAAAAAAAACATTGGGAGATCAATGTAAAGGGACAGTGCACAGTTAATGGCAGCATCCTTAACAGCGTTGGTGTACACATGGATCTTGGGGTTCAAGTCCATCGTTCCCTGAAAGTGGCTGCACAATTTGATAGGGTGGTAAAGAAGGCGTATGGCATGTTAGCCTTTAGTAGTCAAGGTATCAAGTTTAAGAGTCATGCTGCAGCTATACAAAACTCTGGTTAGGCTGCATCTGGAGTATTTCATTCAGTTCTGATTGCCCCATTATAGGAAGGATATGGAGACTATGGAGAGGGTGCAGAAGAGGTTTACCATAATGCTGCCTGGATTAGCGGGCATGTGCAATAAGGAGAGGTTGGGCAAATATGGGTTGTTTTCTCTGGAGCAATGGAGGCTGAAGGGAGACTTGATAGAGGTTTATAAACTTAAGAGAGGCATAGATAGATAGCTGGTATCTTTTTCCCGGAGTCAAAATGTCTAATACTGGAGGGTGTGCATTTAAGGTGACTGGGGGTAAATTCAAAGGAGATGTGTGGGACAAGTTTTTTTTACACAGAGTAGTGTGTGCCTGGAATGTGCTGCCAAGGTGGTAGTGCAGGCAAATACAAAAGAGGTGTTTAAAAGTATCTGAGATAGGAACATGAATATGCAGAGAATGGAGGTATATGGGCATTGTGTAGGCAGAAGGGATTAATTTACTTAGGCGTTTGATTAGTTCAGCACAGCATCGTGGGCCGAAGGCCTGATCCTGTGTTGTACTGTTCTATGTTCTATAATCACTATTATCTCAGTGAATGGCAGCGCTGGTACAGGGGAACAGTTACGTATATTATTGCCCTTATGCTTTTGTGATTCTTGAAGTTTGGATACCTGTTTTTCCATTTATTTTCTTGAATAAATTGTAAAAAGTTTTTTGTTAAGAAACAGACCACAGTATAGTCTGTGGTGGAGCAATCAGCCGAACCAAGCTGTGCTGGGTACAGCCTTGGGTCAGAGTGACCGGAGGAGTGTGGATTGCAACTTGATATTCAGCTTACAGTAAATGCATTCAACCAAAAGAGGAAGGATTGACACTTGTGCAGGTGAAAGTTTAAATTTAGGAATAGCAACATTCTTTGTAAATTGTTAATGAAGTTGGTGATGCCTTCCTTACTGGATCTTATTTGATGGAATAATGGGACTTTGTGTTCTGTAAATGTCCCAGTAATTTAAAACTTGTTGAACAACCAAGTGGCCATAATTTTGACAGGTGCCTGAAGCTCCCAATTGTGGTTAAGTTTGGAGTTGATTCAGAAAGGCTGTTTGCTATTATATTTCTGTGTTTCTCAGACATGAAGAGCTAGACCGCAATCCCAGCAGAAATAAAGTCATATAATATATTGATAGCAAAAAAAAGAGTGAATGATGTAATTGTTGCATTACCAACCTTCTTAATTAGATTTTTGGTACGTATCCTTCATTTCCCTTTTGCCTGTAAGCAGTTTTCTTTGTAACAATTGATACAGTAACAATTGTACAGGGAGAACAGACAAAAATGTTGTTGTCAGTGTAAGAACCCCTGTGGCGATGTTATAATGAAACTTGTCCTTGTACAATGTTAAAGGTAAATGCATATCACAGACTATGGGATAGTAATTACCTGAACATTTGGTAAGAAATCTCTAATATTAGGCCGCTGAATATTTCAACCATGGGTCTGATTAAATTTAAACTGTGACTGTAACTATTCTTTCAAAGGGACAGTAATTATATCTGCAATAGTTCTGATCTTACTATTAACGTGCAGGTATATTTACCACAAAGAATTTATTAATAACAAACTGAAGGTGGAATTGAAATTTCCATTTAAAACATAAATTTATTTAAATTCAATTCTGATGTTTAATTCTGTAAACATTAGAATGAAGATCACTACGGATGATCAGGTTAAATTTTAAATATTCCATCCCAAGAAACAACCTGGTGAATCTTTGCTGTAGGCCCTCCATTGCAAGTATATCCTTTGGTAGGAAGATCAAACCTAAACACAATATTCCAGGTGCAGTCTCATCAATATGCTTCATAAATACAACTCAATGCCTTTACTTATACCCACTCTTCCTGCATTTAGGGTACTTGTTTGCCCAATTGCTTGCTGTTCCTGCATATCAAATTTCAGTGATTTGTATGCGTAGGCACTTCAGTCCCTCTGAGCACCAACACTTCACGATCTCATTCCACTTAAAAAAAAGACTCTATTTTTCTATTTTTTTTTACCAAAGTGGATGACTTCATATTTATCTGTATTATATTCCATTTGCCACATCAGCTTCGATTCACTTAGCATATTTATATCTTCTTGATGACTCACTGCATCCTTCTCACAATTTACACTGCCATTCAATTGTGAATCATCATCAACTTGGATGCATTGCACTTGGCCCTCTCATCCAAATCAATGATACATTCTGTGAATCACTGGGGCCCAAGCATTGATTCCTGTTGTACTCCAGTCATTACAGCTTCCGAACACAAAAATAACTTGTTAATCCTGAAACAGAAATTGCTGGAAATATTCAGCAGTTCAGGTCACATCTGCGGGAAGAGAAACAGAGTTGACATTTCAGCTCAGAGTCCCCTTGTCAGAATTGAACTTCATCTCTGATTTGAAACTTTGACTCTGTTCCTCATCCCACAGATGCAGCTGACCTGCTGAGTATTTCCAGCATTTTCTGTTTTCACTTTTAGGTTTCCAGCATCTGCAATTTTTAGATTTTTCACCATTTTACTCCTGCCCTGCTTAACTGTCTGTTAACCAGAGTATTATTCTCAATTCCATATGCTGTAATTTTGCTTCATAACTTCTATGCTACCTCAGCAAAGGTCTTCTGAAAGTCCAAATGCACAACATACACTGGTTCAGCCTGACATGTTTTGTTAGTGACAACCTCAGAAATGCTAATAGATTTGTAAAACATAATTTCTCTTTCATTAGTCTATGTTAGTTATGCCCAATTAGGTTATTATTTTCCTCGTGTTCCATTACCCTTTCCTTAATAATAGATTCCAGCACTTTCTCTGTTACTGACATCGGGCTAACTGGCCTTTTTTTCCTCTCCCTCTCTTAAAAGTGGGGATCTATTTGCCACCTTCTGTTCTAATGGAATTTTGGAGGATGACAGCCACTGCATCCATTAGTTCCATTACCAGCTGTTTCAAAAACCTTGGATCCAGTTCATCTGATCCTAGAGATTTATTGGCTTTCAGTTGAATTAATTTACTTCCTGAGAGCAATTCTCAACAGTAGAATGATAGAGGTAAAATTTGAACATGAAACATTTTTCTTTTTGAAGTTTTCAGGATGTAGATGGTACTGATGCCACCATATTTATTGTCCAAACAGTAAATGCATTCTAATCCATTTTGGTCAGTCTTTTCAGAAAGTACATGAATCAGCCTTATGGTGTGAACTATAGCCATTTGAAGATCAATTCAAGGTGATGAGTATCCTTTCCCAAAGGGTAGACTGGTTGCATTTTTCTTATTTTATTCATGCTAACTCACATATAATTGGTTTCATTTTCACAGCCTGACATAGTGAGATTTGAACTCCTGACTATAGATCGCATAAGCAGAAGTAGCATTTGAGATTGCTGTGAAGATCAAAGGAGATACTTTTGTTACAAAACAACTTTGCCTGTATTTTTCCTATTTTAAAATAGAAGAGAACTTCAACTAAAAAAAACATAAAATGTCAGGAATACTCAAGGTCAGGCATCATCTGGGACAAAGTGCTACTTTTTCAGGTTGATGACTTTTCGTAAGTATTGTTCCAGTACTCAAACCTTCCACTTCCATAAATGTGTCTTGTTCCATTCTTAATTCAAGCTCACCTGCTGAAACCATCATTTAAGGCTTTGTGACTCTGAGCTTGACCACTTCAATGCTCTCCTGTCCAGTCTTTTATCTTCTACTCTTCTCAAATCTTTCATTCTTAATTTGGCTGTGAGTTATGCTGGCAAGGTGAGCATTTAATGCCATCATTTATTGGCCTTGAGAAGGTGGTGTTGAGCTGCCTGATGGAACTGCCAAAGCCCTCATGGAGAAGGTATTTCCACAGTGCTGTCAAGGTATGAAATTTTAGGACGTTGGCTCATGATGATCAAAGAACAGTGATATATTTCTAAATAGTACAAATGTATGACTTGGTGGTGAAATTGCATTTGTGTTCCCATACACCTCATTGGCTGAGGTGGTACAATTGAAGATCTTGAGTTACTCCACTGCATCTTCTAGATTTTGTATTCCACACTTGTGGTGCGTTTATAAAGCAGAGAGTTGTGCTGCCCTCTGACATCAAAGGTTCACAGCAAGACCCTGGCCAATGTGGGCTATTTCCACCTCTCTCCAAAAACAGACATGGATGATGAAGTTCGTCATGGCTTTCGGTTCACCATCACAGCCTTTGGCCAACTAAGGCAAAAGTCTGATTAGGGGCAGCCAGCATGGCTTTGTGAAGGGAAGGTCTTGCCTCACAAGCCTGATAAAGTTCTTTGAGAAGGTGACAAGGAAGATTGATGAGGGAAGTGCAGTAGATGTGGTCTATATGGATTTTAGTAAGGTGTTTGATAAAGTTCCTCATGG
>JARFYF010000051.1:28857377-28871436 GCA_030265395.1 Rhina ancylostomus | reverse complement strand
TACTGACAGTCAGCTGCTGCAAGTTTGAGCCCTGCAAATGCCCTATCTTTGACCACTGAATGGGATATTGAGAGTATTGGGAGCTGATTTGGAGAGAACGGGCTTGACCCCTTTCCCTAACATATCCCATTCTTCAGCACAAGGTGCATCACTCCACAGTGTTTGAGAAACTAAAAACCCTATTGAGCTAAGAGAATGGCTGGATTCAATTTTAAAATAAGACAAGCATAACAGCTTTACTGTTCACAAGGGAAACACTATTTGATGCCAAAGATTGTTTCCATACATTGGCACCAGGGGTAGCCTTTACTTTGGAGAAGCCCAAGAGGCTGATGTACCTCCTCACAAGATCAGTACAAAAGGCACCGGTGCATGGTTTCCTCCTGTAATCCTTGCCAAAAACATCTTATCCTTCACCATTTTTGACGCTTGCCCAATGTACGAAACCTTCTAGACGAGCTCCTCGTCATCAGTTGAATGAGTAATCTTTCAACTGTGTGCGGCTAGTGACGTTAATGTGACCATACAATTTATGATCAGACTATTTAGGACATTTTTAGCTGCCTTTAACACCAGTTACTCACTTGTGGGGTGGTTTACTGATGCTCTGTATCAGTGATAATAAAATATACTGCTATTTTCAACAGGGTGAGGCCAAGCTGTCATATTGAGAATTTATGGGGAAGCAGTAGTGTTTTGCCTGCAGCGTGTGAATGCTATTAATAACCAGCAGTGCTGTGAATGAGGCCAGGACAGGCAATTCGCAAGCAAAATCCAGGAATGATTCTCTCGTTAATCATCTGTTTCCTGAACTGCCTGAATATGCCGAGTGAGCAAGTGTTCAGAGAGGATGCCTCAGCTCAGGACTATTAAAAGAAACCGTCTGCATAGAGGTGACAGAAAGTAAAGATAGTGGGACAGCAACACAAGGAGATGGAGCAGACATGAACAAGGTTGTTGATACTTAAATATAATTGTTTGATTAACAAATTAAGAATATTTGTTATAATTTGTTTCTGTAGGTGAAATCAGTACTGCTCCCACTGTGCATAACGGCAGAATTCAAGTTTAACGATAATTCAGTATCCACTCAGCTGATCTTGAACCTGCTTCTCTTCAAATTAAGGGCCTTCAGAAATATATTTGAAACAGACTTTTGTCAGAAAACCCAAAATTATCTTCAAATTTCTGAATCTTTTAGGAGTTGCTTTCACAAGTTCTATTTACAGAAGAAATATTAAACTGGATTTACTTTTACAGTGGTGATTTTTATTTACCCAGGTGCACGATGCAATTTTAATTAATTATTTTTTGTGCAATAGGTAAGTTTGATTCATCCTACAGTGTGAAGTATTCGCCAGTGTTTCCAGCATAATCAAAGCTGTTCACTAGAAACTGAGTGGAGTTCATCGATAGCCAGACACGCAGCATGTCTTTGATGAACATAGGCAATGAGGGAACTGCTTGTTTTGCTTCTTAGAGACCAAACTATTATCACCCATCAGAATTTGAGGTATAATGCTGAGCTTAATCACACTTTGCGCCTCTTACAAAGTACAAGATTTTTAAAAATTTTGTTTTAAAAATCTTGAGCGCTTAAACCACACTATGACGGATGAGGAGTGGGGTTAGGATGGGGTGTGGGTTTGGTGCTAGTGGGAAGGGGGAACCTGAAGAGTGTGTAAATCATTTATTATTTTTCTTACTTTAATGAGATTGTAGATTAGAAGGTTCAAGTGCCCTTTTGTTTAATGCTTCAAAATTGAAGAGGATAGGAAACTGGAAGTAACAAAACAAAAAAAACATGAATAAATGCCCTCACATCTTGCTCATGTGGCAGCTCCAGTTATCTGACACATGGTAACAGCATATGTATTTTAAGGACTATCCAGCCCAACTCTCAACATTCTTGAAGTTGACAAATTACTGCAGCTTTAGGGATATAACTAAGGAAACGTCTGAATTAAATTTGTGGTACCATTCTCGTATTTGATCTCATGTATTTTTGTAGCCAGTTATCAAATCTGTGATTAGTCTTTAACACTAATTTCCAGCACCATTTTCTGTCAGCTGGAATCATTGAATGATTAAATATTTCAAGAGCTGGGAGACAGACTATATTCAAGCAGAAATGTGTTTGAGCTGGTGTATTTTTTTCCATGTTGCACATTATTAAGAACAATCTACACTAGCTACTTGGCATGGGTGTTGCATTTAGTTATGTTTAAATCTACCCTGGTTACCAAGCCTGGGCGAGGAGGATGAGCCAGCAGCTTGCTGCCAGGCTTCTGGCACATTCAACCTTACAACTGGGCACAGGAGGTACAGAGGTCACTGCTTAATCACCTTCCCAAAATGGCACTGGGCAACTCGTAGCAAAAAGATAAAATGGTTTCAATTAATTCATATTCAAATAATTAGTGCTCAGAAGACTAGATTATAAATACATTTGCCATTTTCTCTACTCATTCACTGATAAATAGCAGAGGTTAGAGAGCCCATATGATTAATGATTAACACAGAGCCAGCAAATGAATTTCTTGGACTGATTACAACTCCTTTGTTGGTGACAAAGGCAAGCTTGGGCTCGCTGCAGGTCCCAATGGAGAAATCTCAGTCTCGATTTACTGTCTGTAACAGCTCCCAGCAGCACATATAACCACGCACATTTCACATAGCAATTCATTTGTATAATTACTATTGAAAGGTCATTGTTAACTGGATCTTCTTCTGACTGTTTACTGCACGTTGAGCAATCCTGCTTCCAATTGATATCAGGAGACACCTCGTCTCAAATGTCTGAGCTCACAACAGCATGACTTCCTTGGTGCCAACAACAAGCAGAAGAGGATCCATCTTGTTGCTATACATCTATCTGCTTACTAGTCTCTTACCACAGATTTCCGGATACTTGCTCGTGGTTTTGGGATGGGTTTGCCAGCTTTACTTTCAAGGCTATCTTGCATTGTTGGCGGGCCATGTCCACCTTTCCTGGCTTGCAGGGCCAACTGATAAGCCACTTCAAAGGCTTGTCCCAGTGTTAAAATGATCTCATATGCTAAATTCTGGTGAAAGAAAACATATTGGATCTCTATGAGCAATTTGAAGACAATTTAAGTAAAAGTAACGTAATCGTGTGCACCATCCATGTTAATAATTAAACATGATTTCCTAACTTCAGTATTACCAACAGCAAGCTCTGTGGTATTATTTTTATTCTAATTCATATTATCAAAATAAGAATGATGAATGCCTTGTCCGATCACATTGTTTTTAGTTTTGCTTATTTAAAGTAGCAGTATTAGATTAAAACTGCCATGTTTCGTAATTGAAGTCAAGTCAGTCATGCCTAATAGTGCACTGAGTTCATGTCCCAGCAGCGTAATCCTGAGATTATTTTTCTTGTTGTTGCTTTCCATCAACTAGCAGGATTGTTATTTGACATCAGAAGGCATTAATATCTAAATAAATAATCCAGAAATTATTTTTGACAGATTATTCATACTACCTAATTGTATATTGCTCAAGGCTATGCACCATAATTATGATTCAAAGGTTGCATCTTATCAACACTTTTCAAAATTGAGATTTCTAATATCTTAATGTGCTTACTCCCAAAAAATTTAACTGCAACACTGTTTATCTCCATGGAAACAATCTCTTCCACTGCAGCTTTATTTTTGATTCTGTCGGGTGGTTTCTACAGCAGTGGCATTCATTTTACATTCATTTGTGCTCAGACTACCTCTAATACCTACAAATCTCACCATTTTAATAAAAGGCAAAAACTATTTACTGGCCTACTGAAAGTGGATGGAACCTTGGCTGAAAAATAAATGCACTTAGAGTTCACAAATGTGAGTCTGCAATATAATGCAATTCTTTTCTGTCCAAAATGGTGAGAATAGAACAAATATGGTTAGTGGGAGTAGCTAGAATGCAGATAAAATAAGACTCCACAATATAAAACAGTTCTTGCAAGCTTTAAGATCACTGCAAGCACTGGCCCAGATTCCCACACAGCCCAGCCTCACCTCAATTACGATGAATTTCTTTAATCTAACTTTGCAATTAAACCTCATCATTTTTTGTGTATCACATAAAGTGGTTAACTTTTTTATTTAATTGCTCAATATTTCTGATTTATATAATCAATATAATCAAGATTTTATAACGAACTAACATTTTAAAACAGGTTAAGCCACATTTTATCTATCTACAAAGTGTACAGAAGAATTTAGTGGCTAACTGGCAGCAAGCACGATTTTGTGACAATAACTGCTGTGCAAGTGTACAGTAACAGCTTCACTCAGCAGAGTTTAAAGATTCATGTCTAGAATGCATTCTTCACATAATCTGACTGCCAGCTGTGCCACACAATCAGCTTGAACACCGGTAAAATGAACACTTTGTTCATCTCTGAATTGTAACATTGTGAGGACTATGAAAAACATTATGGAAAAATGCTTAAGTTAGGACACTAGCTGTTGCTGAGAAGATTGGCATGAATGTTCCAAAGGCAGAAGATGTGGTGTTCACAATTACCTATACACCACAATAATGATGAAAGGAATGCATCCAAAGTTTCTTTTCATGCCAGCTGTGAGCAATTGCCAATGGTGTGTTTTATTCATTGGAAAAACATAAATAATTATAGAAATTTTCATTCATTAAATTCATTTTTTAAAAAAGCTAACATATAATGTCTTGTAAATATAAAATATGAATAATATGTACTTGAGCACCGATTTTAGTGACTATTCTTTGAAGGATATACTAAGGTCCAGGTTAAAGAGCCTGGACTATGAGCCACATTAAAGCAAAAGCCTCCTTGCTTACTTGAGATTCTAAAGCAATTCACGTGGCCACCAAGAGCATAAAGCACATCACTTAATTCGTCCTATAAGTATGTGGGGCATTCCTTACAAAAATTTGCAAGCCTGTAATCTTTGCTCGACTTCCAATCGACTTCAATGCTTGACAAGAACAATTTAAATATCACAAATAAATTTTACTCTTTTGAAAATAGTAACATTGACTGTCAATTAATAATATAGATGGAGCACAGACGTCAAACCTTGTTTTGGCTCTGGGTCAGTATCAAGGCAGTACACTTCACATGCGAGAGCTAAGAACATATGCTGTGGTCTATCATTAAGTTTTGTACAACTTGGACAATCACAATCTTTGACAATGGCTCCACAAATCCAAATTATGCAGAAATCAACTGAAACAGTAAACACAACTTGTTGGTTGCATCAAAGGTGAGTGCAGACCAACTCCTGAAATTGGTCGCTCACGAATGAAGCATGATCCACGTGGAGAAAAAGAAAAATCACATCAGAACTCTATAAAAATTCAAAACAAAAAAGATGAAAAAAGCGAGAGACTGACCACATCAAAAGCACTGAATACATGACAATAGTGGTGAGTCGACTTTAAGTCTTTAGTGATGTAGGCAAAGGTGGAAAGATCTTCAGGGTCCTGAGCAGCACAAGAAATATTCCTAATTTCATGCTCTGTGATGATATTCTGCAGAGTTAAAAAAAAAAGTTGAAGTTATCTGCAGGTCTGAACACAAAAATATATGAACTTTGTTGCACATTATTAGCAAAGCTCATAACTTCAAACACATAATATGGCTTCTTTGTTTTTGTTTTGAGAGATACAAAGATTGTAATGATTAAATTCGTTCTGCAAATCTAACTTTAGTTAGGAGTCACTCACTGCCCATTTGATTTATATTATGGTGCTGCACTACACTATTGTATTTTACGTTTTAAGCTTTTGTCAATGCTTCTTGTTATCTAAATGTTATCTTAACATTTTCTGATTACATGGTTTTCAGTGAGCTGGTGATAATTACTCAGTTCCTCCCTTATCAACATAGCAAATTTTTAAAGAAGTTAACAAGAGCAGGACAGACAGCAGCAAGCATTAAACAATCATACGAGGATTAACTGTCCACCACAAAACTACACATATAGTGACGGAGATACTTAGTAACACATTTACTTTTGGTACTTTTTCTCAAAATTTTTCCTGCCAGTAATGTATTGCAAGCTGCTTTTCGAATTCTTTGTTGTTAGTACTGGTCAATACTAAATTTGTAACATAATAAGAGATACAATCACTAATTGATGAGCTGGAGGAAAGGCTTCCGATGGTGTCAGAATTTAGGCAGCAATGAATGTGGGTCAGATAAATTGAATCAGCTGCTCTATAAAAACTCTGGAGCATACAGAGAACCACATCCCTGGTTAACCCTGCAGCTGAACTAAACCTCTGCGGGAAATACCCTGCCAGCGTCATGCAATGGCTTGTCTGTGAGGGAGCAAACTGTGAGTAAGCATTGAAAGAAAAATTAAACTTAATAATTTCAAACAAAGTTTAAAAGGATAAAACTCCCAATAATTAAAGGAAAAAGATTAACAAAATATTTTAAATGAAGGTCAATGACCCAAGACGACAGGGCTGCACTCGATGCGCCAGTGATCTCTACAGATCACTGTACAAAGGTCCAGATACAAAGTGTGTCCTACTCCTCAGCTCAGTCATCTATAGAACACCCCTAGTCTCAATGAAAAGTTCAGGGGCAGCATGCACATCAGATATCTGGTGTGTTCCTGGCCTCCAGCTTCTTCTGTGCTGCAGTGCACAAGCATTGGAAGTCCAAAACATGCTGCCACGCCCACTGCAGCTTTCAGTGGACCTCTGCAGACCCAGCAGCTAACTACTAGTGAAATACGGTCTCCTTTAAACCAAATATTTCAACCGGAGACCAAATATTTCAAGCTCAAATGCGAAGGCACATTAAAACTAAGACATCTGGCAGGCTTCAGTTAAAAATAGAGAGAGAACAAATTTTATGAGATGATAACCTATAGCTGAAACTCAGCTGCCACAGGTCAATTCTCTCTGGTATCTACTATGGTCCTGAGACAACATTTGGTTTTCTTAGGCTTACAGAGTTAAATGACTTCCAGCCATTTTCAAACAATCTTTCAATGTCAGTGTAACTTGGCTATAGATGAAACAATACCGTATTGGAATCTGTGCACTTTGAGGAAGTGTAGTGTTGTCAGTTTCATTGAAATGTGATCTTCTAGCCTGGGATCGACAGCTCACTCTTCAATTTACCATACATGGTCACAAGATGTTTCACATTTTGTTGTTGAATTAATTACAAATCACTTTTTTTTGAAGTCCCAATTCAAAATGAAAAAATACATGATAAGGTATCTCCTGCATGACATGAACTACAACATTGTTTTATATAAAAAAAACACTCTGGAGCCACAAATTAGATTTTTTTTTCCATTCCTAGGACAACCAGACAAAGTTACTTTGCCCCCTTTAACCAATAAAACCGTAGCATGGTGCAATGTAACATTTAGTTAACTATTTCACTTAACACACTGGGCTGGATCCTGCTTGATCTGTCCACAGTCTGTGCTCAATTTATTATTTGTGGCTCCGATTCTAGCCAAATATCAGGCCTCGCTGTCATGGTTAATCAGCAAAGTGCAGTGGGCCAGGAGCGATGGGTATGCCTGGGGTGACTGATCAGGAGGCTGCAACTGAGGGTCTTTTGAAAGTTTGCTGATATAAAGAGGTCCTTGAACCATTTTTAAATGGTAACCAGAGACATTTAAAAGCAGCTCATTACTGCTGATTAATCCCTTGCCAATCTTCACAACAGTTATTTCCATCAGTACTTGGTTGGATACATACATTGTGTTATACTTCAAAATGCTTTCTGTGCATAGACCTCAGTGAGCAGATGAAAAATTCAACAGGATTTAAGGAATGCATAAGATTTTGAATCCATTATATAATAGGAATCACCTGTTGGTATTAAGATTACATGGATCAGTTGTAAAATATGCAGAGAGATCCAATTTCGAAGTAGGTTAGTGGAATTACAAAATTCATCAAAGCCTAAACCTACCAGGCAATGACAACTTTGGCCTTGTTATAAATGCAGAAGAAACTAGTGTAGAAATGTCTGGTCAACAGTGCTACTGTTGACGAAAGCAACCACCAGACTTTTGTTATAACAAAAAGAATTTTTAAACTTCAAATATAAAAACAAAGAAGTTACATCCGGACTACAGTGATTTTTCTCTGGCAACTTGTAGGAAATCCACTGGAAATGCTGAGCATGATTTTTGGACCACTAATTAAAATCCTAACATTTTTCTCAAAAGCCAATTGGAACCAATGCTATTGATGAAAGAGGATAATCCAAATGAACTGCAAACACAGAACTGTCAAAGCAGACAATATTAATGATTCTCAAGAAATCAAGAAGACAAGGAATTTTGCCCTTAAATCCAGAGTGGCAGATATGGATGTTGCTTGATCCGAGGAAAGGAACTGGTGAAGGGTGAACAATGTAGAAGGGAAGGTTAGATTGATAATCTCTAGTGAGGCTTAATTTATCTTCTTTACCTATCTTTAAAGAACCTGTCCACAGAAGATTAACTGAGTTAGGCAACATCCATAAAATAGCAGATGGTAACTGATGTCTGGGAAAGAAGTAGAGGCAGGCTGAATGCTTCATAGTTCTGTGTTTTACGTTCTTGCATGTTGCATTTTACAATCTCCTTCACTTCTCTCATTGTTGTAAATTTGCTTGTAAAAAAAAAACTGCTTTGATACAATACATTTTTCCTCTAACACACCTTTTAACATGTTTTGAAGATGTATGTTTATATACATTTTAAATAAATATGGTACAAATTGATGTTGACTTCATATTTACTGATTAACAAGCCTCAATCCTATTTGACCACATGAATATATTTTTTTGTTCCAGATCCCAGCCCCTGCAGTCTCTCGTGTAACCAAATTAATTGTAACTGATGCAGCGGCTCGCTGCTTTTCTCACTTACCTTATTTGTAGCATCAATGAATTTTACCCCTTTGTACGAGATCGAAAGTACGATTGTGGGAATCTTCTTCATTTGTTCTGAAGCCTGAGGGACAGAAGACTAACTTAATTTTCCAAAAATTATGACTTTAGAAACATGAAATATTCACAACAAATTGAATAAACATTACTGCATCTCACCAGCGAATGCACATTTGAGAATCAATCTCATTTGAGAATCAATCTTTTTGATCCTTTAAACAAATTGATTTTCGTTTTATTGTTTGCTGGTAACAGATTTCTATTTTAGAATTATCAGTGCCACTTATTCAGTCAACAAAATAAGGGGGACAATCGCTAACCAGAAAGTTTTCAAGGGAGATGTATCCAGACACTTAGGTTAGAAAAAAGGCACAACCAAAATAAAAGCATAATTGTACTGTCAAAAAAAAAATTGGGTTTACTAGTAGTAGCATATCTTTGCACACATTTTTGGAAGTCTTAATACCAATTGGGAAATTTGATTCCCTATTTTCTAACAGGATTTTCATTTTCCCTAGTCCTTTTGTCTGGTGTACAACTCGCCCAAGTGACATCAACTGCAGTGAAACATATAAAATTTGTCCACAGTGAGATCTTCAACCTCAATCCTCCGAGAAAGTATGGCTCTGATTTACTCACAGAACAACGGGGGCCAACACTCAAACTCATCCTCACTGAAATCTGTGACCTCGCGCGTTTTGCCCACGGAAGTTATCGTCACTCTCAGCTTTCTCATCTCAGAATCATTTGAGGTTGCATTCGCAGATTGTCACCACATCTCACAGTCTGCTGCTCCCTACTGCACAAAGTCACCCAAACTCTACCCTCAAGGAGTGGAAACTATATTTTCTTTGCCACCTGCCCACAGGAGCAGGGAGGGTGACACTGGAATTTGCCTGAAATGCAAGCATTCAACAACTGCACTTATGCCTCGCAGAGGCTTCCCTGCCAACTTCCTGCCTGGAGCACTATGGTTTTTTTTGTGGCCCTCATACATAAGAAACATGGCTACTATAAGCACTGTTCTCCACCAGCCTATTTACTCCCCCACACCTTCAAAGGGGCACTCATAACTTTGTTTCATTCTTGCAGGATCCATTCACTCACAGCAGCACTCACCAGTAAGTGAAAGAGTGTTGCTTGTATTGTGGTACATCTCTTTAAGAGCTGTCTGCAAAGATCACACTTGCTGTGCTTCATGTTGAGAACTTACAGCACATTGGTAGGAAAAGCTGTAGTGTAAACCAAGCCCCAGCAGAATATTACACAGTGGAACCCACCCATTCTGTTTAGTGAATCTTGCAAATGAATTCTTACTCTTTATGCAACTTCTTCAGACTTCATTAGGGTGACCCACAATGCTCTTTACTGCCAAAAGAAATAAAGCCCAGCAATTTCAAGTCTCCTACGGCGGGCAACATCATACATGCACTGACAGCTCAAAAGAGCATCCAGAAAGAAAAGTCTAGAAGCACAAAACAGATATGCACAACTCCTTGACTAGTTAAAATCAAACAACTTTAACAACTTATCATGCCTCTGCTGTCTTTCTGATGGAGTTAACCATTTGATCCCCACTAATCCTTCTCTCTAAATCCTTAAAATTGATTCATGTTCAAACATCCAGTCAGCTCCTTTTGGTCAGCTAATTGGTTTTGTGCCAACCCAATACTTTTTTTTCCCTGGTAGGGCGATTCATGTTTTAATAATTGTCATAATTTATTTTAGGAGAGTAAAATATACTACTTCCTTTCTACCCCTTGCCATTCCCTCTTAAAGATACCGATGACAAATGGCACAGGGAGGCTAAAGCCTCTTTTCAGTCTGGATCAGGTACCAATTATCTTGTTTTCTACTGGTCTGTACGCTCAGGCACCAAAACTACCAGGATATCTTTCTTATGTATAGAGAAGGGTGGTTATTGACATGTAAATGATGCAAACACTTCAAAAAGCCAATTGCCTGTTCTTTAATTATATTAAAAATAATCCCTGAATGGTCATCTTTGCAATGACTGAACAATTCAACGTGATAATTGTGTTGTCTGCATAACTGACTTGTGCACTAAAGCGTGAGGCATTGTGTAATAGAACTGTGCAGCCCAGGTGGGATGTCACACTTGGATGTGTTTCTGGTCTCGACCTCATTGAACAGGAAGCTCAAAGCAATAAGTTTTGGTTGAGGGATTTGTGGCCACTTGTGCCTCATTATATATATTAATAAGAATATTGATCTTTTACCACTGATCATTATGGGGTTAATTGCAACTGCACAATAAGTACAGCAAAAATCTTTTCTTTTTAAGGCCATTACAATGCCTCTTTCCCTAGTAAATTTTCTATCTATCGTAATAGTTGTCAAAAGGGATTTCTGCTTAGCAAATGCGCCATAATTAATTCAGTTCCACAAACACAATTTTGCACTGGCATATTATCACACTAAATATCACAGATAAGCAACATACCCGCATCTTAGAACATGCATCTTGTGTTGATTCTGTTCCTCGCAATTCCTTCACCAACATAGAACCTAAATACTAAACACAAGTAAGTTATTTTTTGCTCTGATCTGTTATAACAACTCTTAGATATACAATAGACACTTTCAATTATAACAGTCCAAAATTTGTTTCTGCAATCAAAATTATTTATTGAGTAATAAGTATCTGGCAAATTTACAGCAGAGAAAAATATTCGTATGCTGAGTGGTTTTCATAAAATAGATTTATTATTGAATTAAAGTGGAATAAATTTTAAAAATTGATAAATCTTGTGGGGATTTAGGAAAGTGATAAAGCATTAATTGGTATTTGCATAACTTGGTACCAATGGCATAAAGCAAGCATTAAAGGTGAACATTATAAAATATATGAGCTAATAACAGAGGAATAAATAATGTGACATCATTATTAAATAGAGTGGAGCACAGACCTGTTGTGTTTGTGGGATGGTATCATTTACTACCTTCTAATGTTTGAACTTTAATATGGAACCCATCAAAACATGTGAAGCATATGCACATAAATCACTGCAGCATGCTAACCTGCTTTATCTCCCATCTAATGAGCACTTACATATGCTTCATAGTCACAGGACTGAAAAATCAGTTTCTCAGGATGATGTTGCCAGTACTGCACAGGCGTTGATGATGTGGCTTCATTTGGAGGCCGAAGAGTAATAGAAGGCTCACTCCATTCCGCCTGCTGAATAGGAAAGTAAAATTAGGCCGGGGAAATCTGAACCTGTGGCAGCTTAGCCAAGAATGCTTATAAAAATATTGATGTGTGTAAAAATGAATTAGTAGTGATATTTATTTTGCCACTGAAGTCCTTTTGTATGCAGGCCACTCAAGCCCAGCTGTGATCAGAGTACATCCAATTCAAGATAAGGCATGCAGAAAGCTTGCATTGATAATTATAAATAATCATGGAATCGAGCAGAGCCCGATAGACCGATGTACTTTTCTTTGTATATATCCCTTATTCAATGCAACATTTCAATGACCCATTGCTGAACTAGAAAAAAATGCTAATTTAATTTCTACAACAGTAACATAATTGGTTTCAAGTGAAGAGAATAAAAGAAAAAGTTGCACGTTATCTCATACAGTGGTGAGTGGTTAAAACATTCTAGCAACCAGTATTGTTGTGGATTAGAATGGAAATACTATTTTACTAAAGCAAGGTTCAAATGGGATGAAATATCAAGCAGAATATTATTCAATGAAATAAATCAATTGCAGAAAATTGAAAAGTTTAAAATATTAAAAATGCAAGACAAGTACATGTCAAAAAGTATGAATGGGGCAACTAAAGCATAAGAAAGAGCAACCTGTACAAGGCTTACTTGCATAAAAAGCACAGCTTATGGAAAAAAAAAGCAGTAGTTTGAATGATTATCATGTATCCCAGAGTGCTGCAGGATATTGGCTATTATTATTAAAGCATCACTGGGGACAGAGAGATTTTAAACAAAGAAAATTAAGCATTTTTTTCTCAATTGACTAGAGGTCCTTTGCCACACACCAAAAGCAGATAAAATAATGCAAAATGTGTGTGTTGGGCAGTATCTATGATCAACAACATGAACTAATAATGGCGTTTCTTGTCAAACATCCTCATATTGTTTGAGGAGTATTTAAACTCAGCTGGTGAAAATCCTTCTAAAGTTTTTTTTCCCCCCAGTTAGATCTTCAACAAAAAAAACCCTTCCATATCATTCAATAGAGTGTGGACAGGTTACAACACAAGCATGCCCCTGGGATATGCAGATTAGGGAGGAAATCTGCAGCAGAGTACCACAAGGATCTCTGTTTAAAATACCAATATTTCTTTACCACATAATATGCGGATGCAAATAAGAGATAAGTATACCAAGTTTGAAGAAAATACCAAAATGAGATAGACCAGATGAGTCAGGCAACAATTCTTAATTAGATTAGGATCAGTTATGCTCTTCAAGAATCAAATGACAAATTATATTTAATATTAACAAAAGACTGCATACTGAGCAAAGTGAAAAGTGGCAAAGTACCACCATGAAGTTTAGAGGTTAAACAAAGGGTAACTAAGGGCCAGAATCTTGCAGTATATTTATCAATTTCAAAGTCGAGGCAATGTGGAGAAACAATAAAAAGCAAACAGAATTGCAACAGAGTATGAAACTCCAGGAGATCATGTTGAGAGTTTATAATGCACTGGCCTGATCAGACCACTAAGTATGATAATTGCCAAAGTAAATTAGGTACAATGAACGGTCATCTGGATCACTGGAATGATCATTTTTGATGCACCAAGTACACATTTCTTATCCTTGACTTCTTTTATTTTTCTTCGTTGCCTTACGTCAGAGGGTGCACTCAGTTTATTTTTGTGCTGAGTTGCACGAATCCCCCTTCCTATTTGAGGCAATGGTTAGGGTGGTCCAACTGGACAAGCAATTAGTTTATCATTGTTCAGAGGACTTAATGTACTGGAGAGGTCTTCACCATCTTCACGATGCTGACTGTTGAGCTGCCAATATTTTATTCACAGGGAATTTTTGAAATGTTAGCCCTGACTCTCTACAACAAGCTTCAAATCATTATAAATGTTACAGGAACCAGCTCCGTGAAGAATCCCCACCAGCTTTAGTGCTCATGTAA
>JARFYF010000051.1:28840623-28856305 GCA_030265395.1 Rhina ancylostomus | reverse complement strand
ATTTGGGGTTTAAAATGGGCGGCGTGGACTCGTTGGGCTGGAAGGGCCTGTTACCACGCTGTAAATAAAATTTAAAATTTTTTAAGAAGTTTCATGAATAGTTGTGTGCACTTTAGACATCTGGATATCCAAAACAATATAGAAAACACCTAATAATATGAAAATGTCTTAAGTGCCATAAAGAGAATAGCCAAAAGCACCACAGATGGTGAAAATCTGGAAAAAATATAGAAAATGCTGGAAATGATCAGTATCTACGGAAAACAAAGAAGTCATCTTTCAGTTCAATGATGTTTCAACGTGAAACATTCATTCTATTTTTTTCTGTCCACAGACAGTGCCTGACCTGCTGAGCATTTCCTGCATTTTCTATTTTTATTTCAGAATTATAACAAAATATGCTGGTTGGTGTACAGATGAGACACACTTGTCATTTCATTTGGGTCAGAATGCTGAACAGGAACAACCTCTCATAATTATATATATACTGGAAGATCTAACAAACCATGAAGCTGAAAATCTCAACAACTCACTAAAATAAGAATTTATCTCAGAGAACCCAAACGATGAAGGTTTAATTATTGATAATGAATTAGCTACAAGTTAATACAGAGACAGAACTGATAGATTATCAGCTAGTACTGAAGTATAGTATGGCAAGCAAGCTTACAAAATAAAATTATGAGGAAAGTAAGCCAAACTAGTGCAAAGGGAACCCAAGGTTAACAGCCTATTGCATGTTATTCAATGCAATTTACCTGAGCCATTTGTCTTTCCAGTTTTGACCTAGGCATATCCTCAAAGTAGCTGTCATTGATTCGCCTTCTTGCGTCCCCTTGCATCATTAAATGGGAAGAGGGGATATCAAGAGAGCCACCAGTGTAAGTGCTTTGGCTAAGGGATGGGGAAAGTTGAGGAGGAGTGTTGTTCCCAGGGTCCTGTTCCAGAAGCAAATAGCAATGCATTAATTAATGTTATGATTTATGTACTGAAGCTCTCCTAGCCCTAATGGTTTAGTTCCTCTGCCTTGTTCATCAATGTGAAATCTAAGTATTTCAAATTGATGAAACATTCTGAACGCATGTTTACAGCCCTCACACCTAAATAATCTATCTCAAATGAATGGATCTCTCAGTTAGTTTTAATCTTGGCATAAAACCAATAATCTAACAAGAGCTATTTGGTAGAGACTAATATTAAACAACTGCTTTTGATAATTTAATTCAGCATTAACGGAAAAATGGTATAAAATGTGATTCTGGAGAACACAAAAGTATATAAAACAAACTTGTGCAATATGCTTTTAATGAGACAAATCAGCCTCTCTCCATTCCTTCAGGTTAAATGTTTCTGAAACTGAGTTACAATTACTGTAATATACTCTGCACATGAAGATTTCTCTCTTCTTCCAATCGACTGAATTGTGAGTATCCTCTGCCAGCTCCCACCCTTGCTTTAACATCTAACATTCAACTAACAGACTTGCAGCAGTGGCCCAGGTAACTCTCCTCTCCCCTTTGCAAGTCACGGCTGGCATCAGCTCAATGCTTCCCCGCAACAACACAGCTGAGGTCAGAAACCTGAGCTTCAAGATAGAGTGTGGAAAAAGTAGAGATCAAACCTTCCTCTCACTTCTGATATGTTGTGGTGCTCCAATCAACTGTGCTGCATGTACCAGTGTTTATAAGAAATATGCTGGAGAATTTACAAATGCACGCCTTTTACCGATTCTGTGCTTGAAAGAGTCAGGAAAGTTGAACGTCAATGATTGTTAGGGGTGGTGGGGTGGTGCAGCTGCTAAAGCTGCTGCCACACAGCTCCAGTGACCCAAGTCAATCCTAACCTCCGGTGCTGTTTGTGTAGAGTTTGCATATTCTTCCTACAAGTTCTGTATGCCCACACCACAAGACGTGCAGATTGGTAGGTTAAGAAGCCACTTTAAAATGCTCCTGGTGTATAGGGGAGTGGTAGATACTGGTAGATAAGGGGATGAGGGGAGAGTGGGTGCTTGATAGTCAATGTAGACTTGGTGGGCTAAAGGACTTTTTCCATGTTGGTAACTGAATGATTCTATAAATAGTGATATATCAAATATTTGCCCACGTTCTTTCAGTTCAATGCGGAGAACCTAGAGAACTTGTTGAAATACAAAGCATAATGTGTCAAAAAGGTTAGCTACAGTTTAATCAGGTCCCATGAACCTTTGATGGATAATTTGAATTTTACACCAATATTTTGTTCTTTGATGGGATTGTGCATGTATTTATTTTTTGAATGAAGATTGTTATATCTTGCAAATTTATACTTGCAAAATGCCCATTTTTATTTAGCTCTCTCTACCACTACCCAAAAGACGCCAGACAAAACAAAAAGGATTCATTTCAGTAATTAATAGCTCATCCAATGGTTGTCAAGTACCACAGAATGTCATAAGGAAAGAAGATGCTGCACAAATTAAAACAGCAGGTTAACTCACTGTTTTCCCAAAGGGCCTTAAAGGAAACCTTTGATGACCCAAACAAACAGCAAGTTCCAAGTGCCAGGTTTCGATGGAGTCTTTTGAAGATGTGAAAGAGAGGTAGTAACTTAAAGAGTTTGGGAAATGAGTTCTGCTCTCCACAGGTAGTGTGCAGAGCTAGGAACATTGTGGGTATATCTGTTGGAAAATGGGGCTGTAGATTTTCAAAAGGTGAAAACAGCAAAACCCTGAAGACTTTTGAAAAGGAAGGCACGTACTTTGATGTCAATGTTGTTGGAGGGAAAAAATAGATTGAAACTCGTTAAGAAAACAAATGGTATAAATGTGGCTCTGGATACTAGAGTAGACTTATGAGTTCTAGTTTACATCCACTAGTGTGAAACTTCTAAGATCTGAATGAAAAAAGTTTGTTGGAGTAATCCTTTTAGAAAGTAATGGGCTTTGATGATGGTAGTATGGGAATTAGGCCAGCCAAATAAAGGAAGCAGTCTCTATGACAAACTGGATGTGGACCTCGACATCTAGTTTAGGAACTAACATCGTATAAACAGTAGGAAATAGCCGAAAGAAGACTGAACCAGAATCAGAGGCACGGACACCCTACCAGGGGTCGATCAGGATTGTGTCATTCTTGGCTCCTACTGAGCTTGGGAAGGTTATGGTTCATCCAGGACTTGAAGTCAGGCAGGCATTTGGAAAACATCGTGACAGACCTGATACTATACGATTGGCATGGAGAAGCAGGATTGGACCAAGTCTTTGTGCAGTCAGATAATGACAGAGAAGGGCAGAAAATAAATGAGGGCAAAATTTACTTGTCTTTTACCATGAACTATGTCAATTTTTTCTTATATGAGCCTCTCACTCAAATAATGCAGCTTAATCCTTTCACTAACTCTTGCGTATCTTTCCAACTGGTTACGAAGTCAGAAACAGCACAAATATTTACAGCATTATATTTCTGGAATTAGACTACTCCAGTCACATCTGGTCAGTTCAACCAAAGAGAAGTAACGCAGCACAGGGCATGTTCTCCTCCACTGATCTGGCATTGTAAGTTATTGAAAATCTGAAGTATTATTTGCTATGATATTAACCAAATTACTAATTAAAACATTTACTTACAACTGGGTTATTATTAAGTGCGGTGTCAAAAAAAAAAATCATGACAAAAAGTATGAAATCAGTATGATCTGAATGAAAGCTCCAGTAGAAATGTTGATTTATTAACTGTTTCCCAGGGCCAAATATCTAGAAACAATTCAAATGGCACTTTTCAATATTCACTCTTCAATATTTTTAGGGTTATGCATCTTCAATTATCTACGTTTCCCTTTGCACCCTGAGGCCATCTGAAATGAATTCAGTGACAGACATTATGCAAAAACATCACCAACCCAAGGACAACAATATTAGGTACATTTTTTTTTAAAAAACAGGGTCGGGGTGGAGAGGGAGCAGGGTGTTTATCTGACGTGAGAACAGCTCTAAAGTCTTAGCAGTTAGGCCATTTGTATTTGCCACATTAGCCTTTGCATATTACAAGCTGCAGACGGTCCAGACATGCAATAACTATAAACACAAAAAGAGTTCCTCTGAAAAGGAACTGCACTTGGAATTCACAGTCAGTCTTCTGTTACTTGAAAAGTCGTGCTCACTTTCTGTTGGCAGATGATCATTGTGTAGCAGAGAAAGGAATACACACAACAACAAAAAAATTGCTTTTAATCACAATTAGTGGTCTCAGGGATTTGAAACTGTTTGTTAAAACAATGGCTTTCACAGTATTTCCTATAATAAACATATGAAATGAAATTTCATTTTCAGGATGACATAAACATGTGACAAAAGTTGGACAACCCCTTTCAAGATAGGGAGGTACAAAGACCGACATCTGCCCCTCACTAGAGTTTCGAGTTTAATGTTTCTTGGGAAAAGCATGGCGTAGAAGTAATTACATCCTGCGGTGAAGGCAGGTATCCAAAAATTCGGAAGCATACGTGCACTTTATTGTGGGGAGAAGGCCTCATTTCCACGTTGTCCAGCTTACTTCAGAGGTGACTTACCATCCAAGATACGATATATACATCATCTTGCAAGATGGCATTGCGGGATTCAGGACAACTGACCTATTGATATAAAAAGAGATCCAATCTGAATAGCACCTAGTATGAGTGGCTACTGCTTCCACCACTCATCAGTTGTTCCCTCCTTCCAAGATGGAGGGTCCTATCACAGCATACTGCTTCACCTAATGGTTTGCACGAGAATTAACACCATTTGCTTCCAAAAGTGGGAAGCGGATCTGAATGCACAAACAGTTCCATGTAAGTTACACAGATCTGTGGATACATTTCTATGAATCCCCAAATATTGGCCTGGAAACAGTTATTATTTCTGCTTTTTTTTAAAAAAGAAAATGACAGAATTCAATTTAAAGCAAAGTAAAATGGTAGAAATACACAGTAACACCTGAAGAAAGAAAAGATGGGCTAATGTTTCCAAAGTAAACCATTTATTAGAACTGGAAACTGGAAGATAAATAATTCCAACACTCCACTTTTAAGATTTCTCGCATTTGGATTTTGAGCTCCTGTTTTCAACATGTAAAATAACGCCAACTATGATATAACAGAGCTTTAAAAACAGACATTTTGGTTTGAGAAATGAACAAAAATTATGGTAAAAATCATATTCTAAAATATGTATTAAAATCTGACTTAAGAGTTTAATGTAAAACCTTTTGCAATAACTCAAATATGCCTTGAATCCCTTCTCCCATATTCTATGTCCTTGTACACCCAACATGTGCACAATTTCCTTTTCAACTGAACATTGAATTATTTGAAAAATACACAACTATTTGGAAGTGCTTCTCTTTCTTTACTGTGAGCACAACTGTGAAAGATCTTTCCATGATTGCTTCAAAGACATTTTAGGCTGAAGGCATTAAAATAAAACAATCAAACAGACCAAGATACAAGCCTGGTGTACAAAACAAAATTACAGTGAAGTGTTGTTTCCACTGAAAGCAGGCAGAAAGATCTGGGTGGGATCTTAATACACCAGATTCTTTAAACTATGCAGATGCGTTAGTAGTTCAATACTGTCTGCACAAAACCTTCCTTAGAATTTTCATGGCTGTATAATTAACTGCTCACTAAGGATTTCCTTTAGTATTGTGCAGGATTTTAGTGCGTTCTGCTCCATAAAATCAACTAAAAAAAGTGATTGAATACAAAGAGCATAGCGGGATGAACTGTGAATAATTTTAAAAATTAAGAAAATGAACCAAATAGCTTAAATAATTTTAAAATGTCTTGAAAGATTGCAAACATCATTTAATAAATGTTAAAAAGATTTGTAATTATGTAAGTGCTGTTGATGAAGGGTTAAAATGTGGTGCACACTAAAGCTAAGACTGACTCGGTGACTATCTGAATCCCAGGACCATAGCTGAAAGGCTTTGACGTTTGTGGTAAATAGAGTTTACTTTTTAATGAGAATAGTTATTGATTTTTCTTTCTTTAACATCCACTGAAAGATTTGATAGATTTTTCAGGCTGGATTTGAACAAAAGGTCACAATAATAAAAACCTGAAATGGAGTTTTTCCACCTCTTAATTTCACAATATTGCTTGGAAGATCTTCAGGGAATATTCTCACATACAAAACAAAGAACATTGGTGGTGGTCATGAAGCAAGAAAGATTACCGAAGCAAGCAGCTAATAATGACACATGCCAATGCTGAAGGCTGGGCTAAGATTTTAATTAAAATCATACCGAGCTATATTTCACGTGAGTAACAGTATTAATTCAACACTGCACGAACACAGCTTACCCTCAGAGTAATGGTTCGTGGAGGCTTCTGAGGAGGCTCGTCGTGAAGTCTGTCTCCAAGTGATGCCAAGATTCGTTTTCTGTGACCCAGAAGGTTGATCTTCAATACCTGAAAGGTTCAGGGATACAAATTAGAATTCTCACAGAATGAAGAGTGGAGAAAAGATATTCTTAAAACTACTAAATGACCTTGCAGTGGGAGAGATCCAATCAGATTGATGAACTGCAGCATGGTTATGGAATTAGCTGCCAGAATAATTATACTTCCTCCTAATGTGCCATCATAAGACGACGAGGTGCAATTCTAAAAAGAAAAGAAATCGACTGGGCAGAGAGCTCTCATCTATCCTTTTTAGACTTAAATGCCAATTGCAGCACAGAATGGAGCTCGAGTCAGTTTCTGACAGTTCTCTGCAGCATTTCTGGATGAAGACGGCAGAAAGCATACCTATAAATGAAGATTTAATTCCTTAGCTTCCGACCTTCACCACTTCTGCAGCTGTGCAAGACTGGTGAAAAGGCTAAGCATCTTTTTTTTAAAAAAAGAATGTACTTCACGGAAAGTATCAGAAAGGTGCAAATTGAATGACCACATTGGTAGTCATCCAGATTTTTAATTATACAGCTGACAAATTTAAGCTCATTACATAATAAGAGGAAAGCAAGAAACTGTGATGTTTAAAAGGAATAGTTAGAGCACTGTATCCATATTCTCACACCATTTAAATAAACAAGTACACTAAACCATATTAACAGCAAAAAAAAACACACTGCAAGGTATCACCAAAAGCAAAATCAACACCGACCTGATTTATTGAGCAATACAAATGTCATACTGTGAAGAATGTAGCATTCAGAAATGTTACTAAATTGCATTTTTAAAATCACCATGTTCAGCCTGCAAACCCAAATCAAGTAAATTTACACAAGTGATATTAGACAGAATATGAGATATTTTCATACAAGGTGTAGGCAGGTTCCATGACATACAACTCACCCAGTGCCTCAAGGAGGAAATTCTTTTGCATTTAACAATGGATTTTACGGATATCCAAATCCACATTATCCTTACTTTTAATCACACATGTGACAGAACAGTCATCAGCTGAGAATTTTTCCACTCAAATTAGATTGGGAAGAGGACCACAGAGTAACAAGTGTTCTTCGTTATCCATATCAACAAAAACTAAAATCACATTTGAATTCTGAATAGGCAGCAGTGGTCAAAGCATGGCTTGTTGTTCATAAATTTGTCTTGTTTCCACTATGAATTAATGTGTATAATAATTAATTTCAACTAATAATACTTCTCGATTAAATGTTCACATTAACTCCAAAGTCTTATGTAGGGTCATTAGAATTGTATTCATGCCACAAAGAAACTGTATAAATGGTATTTATAAATCATATTTCATTTAGACTGATGCTTGGCCTTCAGAAATATTGTTATCCATCAATAGAATCTTATTTAATATCTATTAACAATGTGCAGAGTTAGCAGTAAACAGTCAACATATTCAGTAAAAATCTGTTAACTCTGCAAACTTTCTGTATGTTCTCACACAGGAGCCTAGAAATTGGATCAATTCATATCTGATTATAGGTGCTACTTTCAACAAGAAGTTTTGCCTGGAATAGATTGTGCTTTCTTCAGATGACTGAACCACATACATTCAATCCTGATTCATTACGGTGACCAGTTCCAGTCAGCAGATTCACAGCCAATGACACCACCTGAATGGGCAGCTTCAGAACTGACTGAAGTATACAGAGTGTGTTGAAACAAATAACAAATGTTTTCTCCAGAATTTGAGCTGCTGACATATTTACGTAACAAGTGCCTCAGTAGAGACACTGCTGACATACTTCATTACTGGAGTGACTTCATGGCTATGGCTGGCCACTTAGGCTGCCATGGTCAGGGTCACCCCAATTTCAGCCAGCGAAACACTACGTGCAGACACTGGTGCATGCACACATTCAGAGGCCAAACTGACTCGCAAGCACGAGAGAATGGTCCTTGTACTGAACATCCATCTAAAAAGACCTTCAGCCAACCTGCCCCCATTAACCAACAACCCCCTTCAATGACCAAGACCTAAAATAAGGCCTCAGGAAACATGGACCCCTTCTCATATCTCAGGCCATCTCTTAGGGAAGGTAGACAATGATGATTAAAGTCTCCACTGTGCCAGCTCATCCTTTGGCCAAATGGGGAAATGAGCGGAAATGTGGAAAAGTTCAAGACCTCTAACCTGGCACAATTATCATGGTCTATTGGATTGCAGTGATCTCTGTCCTCCTGTAAACATCAGAAAAACGGACAGCCTCCAGCAGGCACTTAAAATCTGGAGCCCTTCTATTGGCAGTCGCTACAAAGTCTTCCTAATCCACTGCCAGAAACTTTGCTGTTGCCCATATCAAAATATCACGAGTTCTTGTGTGGTAGGAGTCGTTTGTACAAATAGGGTCACAAACAGAAGTAATCTTTAGCATTTTCCTCTCGACTAATCTGATTTTTAGCCCCTTGTGAAGAAGTCAAGCCTGGTATCTAATTTCTTCTGGTGGAGTGCCAGTGCAGTTGAATCACTACTCCAGCAGCCTGGGCTCAATGCTGACTCATGTACCATCTGTGTGAAGTTTCATGGTCTCCCTGTGACCACGTGGGTCTCCATGCTCTAATTTCCACACACATACCAAAGATATGATGGTTGTAAGGTTTTTGAGTACTAGAGGTCAACCTTAGTGTAGGTGGATGGTGGGAGAATTAAAGGGGCGTTAATAGGCATATGTGAGAGAAGAGAGGGAAATAAGGGGAAATGGGAGCATTCAGAGCTGACAGAGACATGATGGGCTGAGTGGCCTTCTTCTATGCTGTAAAGAATTAAAAATATGTGCAACTGAACAACTATATTCTCAACTAGTGTGAGAGACCGGGAATTGCACTGTCCTTGTTTACTGATGGCACGTCATTGTATGAAAATCCATGTAAAACTGACACTTGCCCTTTATGTAAATAATAAGCGAGACTCCTATTCTTCCCACAAATAAACAAATCGCATAGAAATTACCATTTTTAGAGAATATAACTGGCATTACTTAGAGCATTGAATTAAATAGATCGCTGAATTACAAAACATTGATTAAACCGTATATGCACTGACTAAAGTCTTTATAAAATGAAGGGCTTTGATGTCCACTTGGCTCCAAGGCTGGATTGTCACACTGGCTGCCACACTCTTTCCACAACTAACGCAAGGTTACAATTCCCAAAGCATCCTGATACATACTGACACACAAACCAAGTGCCACTTTACCTCAGTGCTGATTTCTGGACTGTAATGTTTAACGACCAAGTACTTTTACAAATTCGATGCTTTTTTCTATCAATAACTGCCTGCAATTTATTTTATTCTTGTACATGCCCAATTGACTGTGAGGAGGCAGTTAGGGGTCAACTAAATTGGTGTTTTTGGAGTAACATTCAAGTCAGACTGAGTAACGTTGGCAGTTTTCCCTCCACGAAGATCATTAGTGAGCCTGATGAGATTATAACGACTATCAGATTCACTATGACTAGCACTAGATTTTTATTTAAATTTATTTAATTATTTGAATTTAAATTCTTCAGCTGTTGTGATGGGATTCACACTCATGGCTGATGGTCCAAGTCCAGCAATTTAGCCACTATGCTCTCTTGCAGTGTCAACCCATGACAATCAAAAGGGACAAGCCTTCTATCCCTGCACAATATTCTGACCGGAGAGAGAGACACACACACACAGAGACAGGAAGTGGGGGAAAATACATCATTAAAAACAAGACTGTAGAGCAATGGTCTGCAGATTTAATTACTGTATTGAAGGTTGGGAAAAAAATTGAATTTTTCCAGTTTTGTTTCAGAGTACATTATGTACCATTGATGGGATAACATAAAAGAAAATGCACAAAATATACCATTACACAGCAACTTACAATAATGGTGTTTATAACATAATAAAATGTTTCAAGCACTGCACAGAAGCACTTTCAGACAAATTCTAACGCCAAGCTATGCCAGAAGGCTTTAGCTAGATCAAAGAACTTCATTCAAGGGCGTTTAAGACAGCAAGAGGACACAGCAGCAGAGGGATTTAGAAAGGGAATTCCAAGACTGGGGTCTAGACAATTGAAGAGATGTCTATTAATGGTGGGGAAATTAAATTCAGGAGATCGGAACTAGATGAGCTGAGAGATCTTGAAGGGTTGCAGGAAGTTAAAGAGCTACAAAGAGCAGATGTAATGAACAAATGTGAAAACACGGTTGAAATGCTGAGATCTGGGTGCTATTGGACCTGGAGCTACGAGTACACATATTGCATCATGCCCACGACAATGCAGAAATATTTACTGCAGTTACTTTCTCTCATCCATGCCAGCTTATCTTCCTGAGGCATTGATTTCTTGATAAATTACAGATTCATGGACAATGGTCTCTCCTCAAGCAGTTCCCACGTGAGCATTTTTAAATGCAAGGCTCACTGTGATTAAATACAGGAGTATCCCAGCTAGGGTGGAAACCGTGACAGACTTTCTTCTCTCTAACTCAAGGGCACTGACACCAATTATCACACCTCAATTGCTTCTGGGTCTGAGATAAAAATCACACACTAGATTGAACTTGGCATCTTCCTAGCCCATAAAGCTTGTTGAGTAAACTCAAAAGCCATTGAAGGAATTATTCCATCATATTTATTATTACTCACATATTTGAATCCTTATTTCTCCAGTTTTAAGCTTCATTTGCTTCCAGTAATTTAGGACAGTAGAAGCAAAGATGGGAAAAAATCTATTATTAAACAAAAATATCTGAAATGATGTGTGTAATTGTCAATCTACAATGGAGCCTTCACTGCAAGAGGACTTGTATAAAGCTTTCCTCCATTACACCGAAGGCTGATAAAGTTGGTATTGTGAATTAATCACAAGAACAATTTCATAAACAACGAGAACGCAAGGACATATGCAAATGAAACTAAAAACAATGACTAGAAATAACTTTTGTACAAATTTTCTCTTCTGTGCTTCCCTTTCTTCTCAAAGACACTAGCTTGAGAGGTTTGAGGTATCGTCTGCCCCACCAATACCTCATTCAACCGAGTGGCTGAAGCTCAAATATTGAATTAGGAAGATAATTTGACTGTGCAGACCCAACACAGTTGTTCCTAATCTTTTTCTCAATGTCTGTAAACGTAACTTTCCAGTGGGAGTTATTTGATATCAACCAGGAGAGGGAACTTTAGCCAAAATTCTTCTTCACTTTCCTGAGCACATTATGGCTAATTATAGTGCATCTTCCCCTGATGACACCAGCAGCTAAATGAGCACACAGCTAAAGCTAACCCTGGATTTTCTTCACAATGCACCATTTAACCACCGAATGACAGGGTGAAACTATTTTTAACAAATCAGTTGGAAGTGATATGCAAGTGTGACTCATACAGTATATTTTTCCAAACAAATCATTTCACTGTTACAATAAATTACCTTCAAATGCAAAGTTAGCTCCACACATTTAAACACAATGAAAACTAAAGTAAAATGACCTAAGAAACAAAGTTTCATCAATTGTTTATCTAGTGCTTAAAAAAGCTAACACGATTTCCATGAGTTAGTCCATTTATACACCTTGAAATTAGTTACTAAGAAATATGCAATATGTGTTTTCATAGGAGGCAAAGAATGCACAAGGAACTGGACATTTTTTTTCATAGCACAATTAATACTACAGCAATGATGTGTGTTCTTATGGTACAAGGGAGCTTAACTTTTCAATATAAATAGCTCTAAAATGATTGATCTCTTTGAACCTGAAGTGATGCAATCATTTTAACAATGTGATGGATAACTTTTAGTAACTGATAAACTCAAATTTTAACAATACATAAAATAATAATTGGCTTGGAGAGTTCTGCTAGGTTGCAATGAGATGAGTTTTGATATGGTTCCGGCTCTATACATCCTTTTACAAGTAACTGGCTCAAAGGATTCAGAAATAAATTGGAGGCCAGAGAAGGTAAGTTTGAGCAGTCAATAAAAATTCATTGCAATGACTCCAGAGTGCATTATAGTTTCTTAACCCCTTTTGAGATTTGTCATTTGGATTGCTTTCATTTGCTGTCACCCATTGCCACCAATAACTGCCACAGCGAGTCACCATCGAGGGACCGGCAGACACGTTGAGAAAGTTGTTTCATTTCCTCAATGTCTCACACTCGCATGTAGATAATCCACTTAGAGTATGCTGGAGGTAAACATATCAATTGGAATTTCAATTCTCCTTTTGGTGTTGCCAAGACTTCTATTCCTTGGGCTGATTTGAGCTTTAAACCCTGTCCTTCCAAAAGGAAAGGTTAGTTATTTGTACTGATCATGGATTTTGTCACAACCTTCCTCTTGGAATCCTCATTTTATTCCCCCTTGAGTATTGTTACTGCTAACCAACGTGGCATTTTCCTTGAGCCGTGAAGATAGAATTTCTCACTTTGGCAGTTGCAGATGCAGCTTCCCAATCAGCTGAAAGTTGGTAATGGTTTGTCTTCTTGAGGCAGAGGGCTGTGCCTGTGCAGTGGCCTGCTGAGAACTGGCAAATCTCACCCAGTGAGCGCGAGCAAAACGAATTGACAGGCACAGCTGGGATTTAAACACACCATCCCCCACTATAGAGTGTGTGTGTGTGTGTGTATATTTTATTTATATATATATATATATATATATATATATACACACACACACACACACACACACACACATACATACATATATTATTGCTTATATAATTGTTAAAATGCTTCTATTTCCATCAATAAACTACCATTTGCAAACACAACCAACCATCAAGCATCATGTCTGTACACCAAGTGATTTGGGATATCTGAAGATAACAATACTTCAGAGATGCAATTTTTTAAAAAATGATTCTGTCATTAATGCGAAACAAACTTACTTTGCATCAGGACATTGAATGCAGTGTGATTACATACTAAGATTTCTACTACTAAAGTGACAACTTAAGCAGCTTTTGAACTGCAATTGTGAAGGATTATTTTCCTATTTTGACCAATTAGTTTAATTTAGTTTCTTTCCCTCTCTTACCTCAGAGATGAAGACAAATTATCCAAATAGCATCAGCTCACGGTCTTTAACCACAGACAACAAGGTATATAAAACAAATGGTTTCCGATCTGTAATGAGGTTTTAGGATATCTCTGCCAACACAACCATGGCACCAAGAAAACACAATACTAAACCTCCACACTAACGAGACCAGAGGGATAAATCTTCAGATTTCAATACACTTCATATTGTACTGAAATCTTCTGATTTCAATTATCCATTCTTAGTTGATAAAATTTAAAAAGGTCCATTATTGTTTTCTTGTTTGTGAATTATTTTCACACAAGTTGCAAAATTTGCAAGTAAACTATTTCAATGTACTATTCATTTCTGAATGAAGATTTTTTAAAAGGCATTTTCTTTTATGGAATTCAAGAAAATCCCCTGCTAATATCTGAAACTTTAATTAGCTCATTAAGAGCAATGGGCAAGACTAATGCATCTTCATAACATATCTTAATTTTACATAGTAAAAGTATTACTATTCATGAATATTCTAAAACCAACAATAATTATAACTACCATTTAATTAAATGATTTATTCTAACCAAGAGATGATCACACTTCGTCCAAATTACTTCAACCAAAATGTTGCCATTAGATTTAATTGCTACCTCTGGCAGAATTATGGTTTCTTTTTGTACAGGAATTATCACCATAAAACCCTCACATCAATAGTACTGTAAGGTTATTTAATTTAAGTTATAAAAGTAATGGCAAATATATGGCACCTCCATCCAAAACTGCATTTGGGAACATAAGCCACCTTATAACCTGGTGAAAGCAGAAACTGAACTTTGAACAATCCCTTGATTCTCTGGCCTCGTTTAGCATCTTGCTCAGAACGCCACCAGTTAACATGCAAACAACAGAAACAGCACCCGAATGTGGTCACTACACCAGCTGCAACAGCCCCTGACAATTGGATCAAGAATTTGCTCCTTAAAGATGAAAAGGAACATTACCAGTCCACGGGGCTCCAAAAGGGCAAGGGGGTGGGGAGTGAGGGAAGAGGAATGAATATTGGAGAGATTGGTACAGTAAGTTTGCCAAGAATCTCAGAGGAAGAAAGAAAAACGGCTTTAAAGTTATCAATAATGCTATAATGCCACAATACATTTGATGAACAGTTCACTGAAATATTTCAAAAGCACTGTGTCAGACAGACTCTCTGGATATGGTCAAAGAGGTTTGATTACATGAACAGTTATTTCTGCAATCAAGCACCCTTAAGTCCTCACGTATCCAGATTATTAAACACACATCTAATAGCCAGTGAAGAGAATAAGAGTGCTAAATAACAGTTTGGAGAAGGTAGTATAAAAAAAATGGACTAATTTTAATTAAAGACATTAATTTTATATCTTGCTTTTAATTGCTTAAAATATCCATTTTCTATTCCTTCCTCAAACATGCATCTATTTTCCTTTTAAAAGCTACTAATAGGCTTTGCTTACACCCTTATTTCTGTAATCTCACTATAAGCAAAAACAAACAGCATTTTTATACAAAATGTATTTCTGCAACAAAATACCCAAGCATCACCTAAATTATGCCTTCTCACAATCAACTTATTAACAAGAGAAAATAGTTTTTGTCCATTCATCGTATCAAAATCCTTCCTGATTTTAAATGCATCAGATTGCCGCTTGCTTCTTTTGGTTTATTGGCAGCAGAATGGGTTTCTGTAATTTCATTTAAAGGAACTGGTCTCATTTCCTGAACAGGGCATTATAAGCTGCACCATCTGAAACCGAATTCTGGAATTCTCTCCATTGAAAGTCTGAGCTTGCTGGGTCAATTGCAATTGGAAGACAGCCATCAATAGGGTGTCAAAGTGAGTAAACAGAATCAAGGGACCTGTCCTAAAACATCTGAAATATAATTGAATTTAAGTTCATAAAGTATTCCAGGGGTGGTCTCAAACTCTTGGACAAATTGGAACAAGACTGACTATTTTTACGTTCTTCCTTGCAAGGTTAATGATATCCATTTTTCCCCAAATGATATTCTATCTACCACCTCTTTCTATCCATTTCCCAAGTTCTCTGTATCGTCATTACAGCTCACTTGCCTATGTAATTTTGTATCGTTAGAGACTTGAAGCAACACATGGTGCCTTTTCAGATTTGCTCATCTTGACTTTAAATTGCTGGTGGCCCAATTTGGATTCTTGTGGCACCTGCCCGACTGAGGGAGGGCTGCAG
>JARFYF010000051.1:28825969-28840129 GCA_030265395.1 Rhina ancylostomus | reverse complement strand
AATTATGGTTTCTTTTTGTACAGGAATTATCACCATAAAACCCTCACATCAATAGTACTGTAAGGTTATTTAATTTATAAAAGTAATAGCAAATATATGGCCTCTCCATACAAAACAAATATGGAGGCCTCAAGCCTGCCCTGCCATCCAACAGGCTGATCTATACCAGCCTCAACAACTCTTCTGTGCCAGCTCCCCACAGCCTCCAATTCCCTCATCTTTCAATAATTTATCTGCATCCTCTAAATATTCCCAGTGATCTAGCCTGCACAACCCTCTGGGGATGGGGAATCCCAGAGATTCACCACCATCGGCAAGGGCTGTGCATTTACAGATGAAGTTCTGTAACCCAGCCAAATAAAAACTGAAGTTGGGCATTTTGCTGTGAGCTCATTCTGTCAATGTGATTGTGGCTGCTCTGTAACATATACAATATACATAATTGAAAAGGTATTTTTTAACATAAAACAATGTATAATGGACTTAAATGAATCACAGACCTAGAATGAATTACTCCTCCTGTTTCTAGGTTTCCAGAGGAGTTAAAAGCTCTGCCACTATTTCCAATGAAGATGCAAGTCACAGTTTCATTCCTGAAAGGCTTGTCTCCAATTTACAAGACCAGGCCTCAAAGTGCAAGACTCTTCACGATCAGAAATTGTTTCAGTCTAAACTCACGGTTCCTATTACTATCACAAAACTTTAACCCTCAGCCTAAATTCCAGGGAACATCACCTAAGTTTGTGTAATCTCCAAGTTTAACCTTTGCAATTGAGCTAGACTTCTGGGAAATCTATCCTGGACTCCGTACAAGGTCAATATATTTTTCCTAACTTGTAGTTTACAGGTGTGATCAAATCAGAGCTTCATATAGTATAATGTAACTATCACCCTTCTCTATCCCAATCCTCTTGCTCTCAAGGCCAGCATTCTGTTACTCTTTTTGATTATTTTCAGCCCTGTCCATAATATTTTATGACCTTTGGTCAATGATTTTTGCGAGGTCTTCATTTAGTAAAGTATTCTATTACGTCTCCAACCCACCCCACATCCAATATCTCTTTTCTGTCTGTACACTTTATCTCTGTAATTGACACTTCCATCCACAACACATACAATGCTGCCCGTCTCTGAGCCATCAAATTTGATGATATGGTCTTTTACCCCACCACCCAAGTTGCTTTCTTTCAAAAAAGAATGCAGTGTTGTGGACCCAAACCTTTGTGTGAAATCTATTTTTTTCCCCCCCCCAATCTTTTTTATTGGTTTCAAATCAATACAAATGGTACATGGCATCAAAGTTTGTACATATCTTACAAAAGAGATCTAGTTATCACTGAAATTTTAGATAACCATACAATAAAATATAGAAAAAAAGTCCAATGATCTCTTAGTTAATAAGGAGAGTATAACTTTGTGGGAAATCTGACAGACCAATTTTGGCAACTGCTTGTTATGCCTGCTCGGGTAGTCGTGGAGAGACGAAAGATTTTATAAGGCTCCTCTGTAAATCATTTCTTTACCATGCATTCTTTCTTCCCTCACCATTACCCAAGGGTCAAATTGACTGAATTGAACTCCGATCCCATATCCTTTCCTCCTCTATTTGGCATTTATTTACACCTCAACAAAATTTCTCATCATTCCTCAGCCCAATAGCTGCTGGAAGTCGACTCTATGCTCCTGTTACCTCCATCGGCCATTTTCTGTGACCATTTGGCTGACCCATCTCATCACCTACTCCATGACCACCTGGTTCCACATACCAGACACTTTGACTCACCATTGACGGCTGTTCCTTCAGCTTGCCGGACTAATCGTTTGGAATTTTGTCCCAAAACATTCTGCCTCACTACTTCACTCTCTGCATTTATAAAGGTCCTTAAAACTACTATTTCATCTGAACTTTTAGTTGCCCCTTAGGAGTTTAGGCTGTGTGACTGTGGACGTGGACAGAGTCCTTCAGAATGCAGTCTCTTGGGGGAAGGTCTCTGATCTCCACACATCACATTCCCGGAGGGACACAGTTTCAGTCACTCACTCTGCAGAGGTGATTTCATTTAAACAAGGTTCTTATAGGGCATGACCGGTTAATTACAAGGATGGCTGGTGTTGCTAGAACCAGGGGTCACAGTCTTAAAGGGGTTGGCCATTCAGGACAGATTCTT
This sequence comes from Rhina ancylostomus, assembly GCA_030265395.1. Lineage (NCBI taxonomy): Eukaryota > Metazoa > Chordata > Chondrichthyes > Rhinopristiformes > Rhinidae > Rhina > Rhina ancylostomus. Next base: position 28,837,961 of record JARFYF010000051.1, on the reverse strand, counting down.
CACTGGAAGGGTTGTGAATCTTTGGAATTCACCACCCATGGAGGCTGTGGAGACTTGTTCACTGAGGATATTCAAGAGACCGGTAGATTTTTAGATATTGAAGGGATCGAGGGATGTGGAGGCTGGTCCTGGAAAGTGGTTCTGAGGTCAGCTATTATCTCAGTGAATGGCAGAGTAGGCACAATGGACCAAATGGCCTCCTCCACTATTTCTTAGCTTTTCTTTCTCCTCATGAGACAGTCTTGAAACCAAGTTACATAATGCTTCCTTAAGGCATTTTTCAACATCAAAGCTGCAACTTGTTGTTGACCTGAATGAAACTGTAGATGGTTGTGCAAAGTAAAATAGAAATTATTTTTTTTTAAGTTCACTTACAGTTTTAAACTAATCATTTCATTAACTACATACACACAAGATTCTGGCAATGGTGTAGTTACAGGAGCGGTTGCTCCCCCCACCCCCACACGTATCCATCATTTTTCTTGAGGACATACTACTTTTCCATGTTTATTATCCTCATTTTTGTTTTAAATTGTCCCTAGCATTTTAGGCTGTGTGACTGTGGACATGGACAGAGTCCTTCAGAATGCAGTCTCTTGTGGGAAGGTATCTGATCTCCACACATCACATCCCCAGTGGGACACGATTTAAGGTCACTCACTCTGCAGAGTGAGACTCAAGGAAAATCAGTATGATACGAATTGCTGATCTAAATAAACCTTGCCACTCAGTCTACTTCCCCACACCCAATATTACCAAATCAACTGTGGTATATTTGGTACTCATCAGTACTACAATTTTGGAATGGCTGCCAAGGAATGATATTTATTGATAGCAAGCTCACAGTATAAAAATGTTAAAGAAATCAATAATAAATTACCAAATATCCAGTAAATCATAAGAGTCAAAATAAATTATCCTCTTCAACATTTTTAATCAATTGGAAGAAAAGCTCAGATGTAAAAATCCCAGCTATCAAATCCGTCCCCTTGCGGACCATAGCTACCACATTCGCACAGATTCCTTGGACAACTAAACACCCGACAACTTCAACAAATTATAAGCAGTAATAACGTAACCCACGTTTTACACTTAATCTGGTTTATGCTCACTCATCCAAGATATTATTCAATAACCGATCAGCAAAAGATGTTTACTTTCAATCAGCACTTCAATTAATAATACTTTTCATATGCGGTGTTGCCGTCATAATTTATTACTTGTTAATTTTATCACTCGAAGCATAAAACATTGGATACTTGCTCTTTGCTTTATTGGCAGGTACAAACGCGAATGCACAGGACTAGAGTGATCGCTCTCCGAACCACGTTGAAAATTTGAAGTCAAAGCATGTTAAATACAATACCTTGTACAGTAGTGTTAGTGGGAAATGACATTGCAGGAGGCAAAAAGCAGTTTCTCACTGCAACTTATGCCATTTATTTTCCCTTGAAACAGGGCAAGTGACGGTACTTGGAGACAGCAGACGGTGAGGAGCAGCTCGCTCCCGCTGTCAAAGCCAGATATCATCACCTTACTTGGTTAACGTGCCTTCCAGCAGAAACCTAATAACATCGATGCGTTATTTACATAGCCACTGCAGTTAAACACAGCACCGATACGCTGCATTGTTTTTCTTAAGCTAGAAGTGCACAGAAGATACAAGTCTTGTAAAATTGTCAAACTGTCAGGAAAAAAAAGAACTACAGGGCTCGCTGCTCTCGGTCTGTTCCCGTTAGCTGGAATATTTTCCCTACCCTTGTATCATCACAAAACTGCGCATCTGTCTCTCGTCTCGCCTTCCATTTTATAGACCATCTGCTGCCGTTAAGTATCTCAAAGTTTTCAAAGTGAACGATTAAATATGACTCACCTGGCCCCCAAAGCACGAGTGGAATTATGCAGAATCCCCAATCCTTTCACAGTCAGAAAAGATCTGCAGTCGAACCCAGGCTGTGTGAGCACCTTACCCCTCCGATGCGTCACACCACACCAAAGCATCAGAGAAAATTAGACGTGCACTTTTTTTTGAAAAGATTCTGACAAAAAGGCTCAAGACATAAATGACAGCTGTTCTGGCTAAGGGTCAAAAATGAGCTCGCCCTGCATCAGTTTTGCTGCCGTAACAATTCTAATAAGTCTCCAGCAGCAGACACTTTCTCGACTGCACTGGTGCCTTTGCAGTCACGTTGTTATGGATATTCTGTCACATAGGGAGCCAAACTGCTGCACTGATTCACAACCCAGATGACTGGATACCTTTTCCTCACACCATCAGAAAGAGATATCTTACTGTACTTATTTGGAAGACATTGTATTTATCGTGGTTACTTTTGGCTTCCAGCCACAGCTACATAACAATGCTCTGAAAGCTCAATTAGCTTATGGCATCTAGAAATGCCACTTTCACATCCACCATGAAAGAAAATCCCAAAGCGCCCGAAAAATACACCGAATAACCTGAAAATAAAGACCTTCGCTTCTACAGCTGCCAACAAAATAAAAACAACTTTCCTCAAATGAAGGCCAATTAAAGTGCTTCCAGAGACAATTTAAGGACAACCAAACTGCATAGTTAGCAGCAAGGCTGAAATATCTCGCCTCCTGCAGCCAATTAAGACACCCCGAAGCATTGCATTTATTTAACAGATGCGTGCATGCATTGAAGGGGTGACAATGATTATCACTAACCTCTTCGTACCGTTACACACAAAAAAAGCGAAGCAGCAATATATTTGATAGAGAAAATGCAACGTTTTCATTGAAATAACGCACAAAGGCTGGTTAGGACACGTCCATTTTCACAAATCTAAATGAGTCACCAGCTCTTTATATTTTGTGTGGAGAATTAACCTATAGGACTGGACTATTAAGTGTTGTAACCTGGGAATAGAATTTGCTAATGAAGGTCTGTTCTTTGCTGTGCTACAATCACCATAGCAACTTCCAGCTGTCATAGTAACCATTTAAAGATTCTCCATGTTAAAATGCACCTACTAAAATGACATTTGATAAATATGGTAAATACAGAGCTTTAGTGCTTGTAACTCGGGATAATGCCCTTGTACATAAGGCTAGAAACTACATTTTGGTTCAACTCTGTATTTGCTGTACCCTGCATTCATCAAATAAAGAGATGTAGAAAATGCTTGCACAGCACAATGGGGTAGAATTTTAAAGGAAAACATCACTGTAAGTGATTGGGTATCTATAGTTTGATTTCTGAAGCATTCAAACTTGCTTCTGCATTTCCATGTGTTTTGACACACATTGCATAAAGAAGACCAGATGTGTGCAGAGATACTGTGCAATATTGGACATTATTTCTGAGAAATTCAGTCCTGCATGCATGGCCTCACAACCCATTCAGAATCACTGGTAGGCCACTGTCTTTTACCTGTTCTACGAGTCTCTCTCTCACCACCATACCCCTCCCTGACCTCCCTCCACAACACCCACTACCATATTTTAACTTCAACCAAATAGTGACCTCCATACCCCACAGCTGATCACAACCCAACATTCTTCAGTAGCCAATCAAAATCCCCAATGTCCTGACCAACTCTTGAGATCCTCATTCTCCCCCACTGCCACTCCTCTCCTCCATCCCCAACGTCCCCTTGCGTCCTGCCTGACTCCCTCCATCACAGCAGAGTGAGCAGAGGAGCGGGCTTTGTGCCGAACTTGTTGGGTTAAAACATTTTTAACCACTCAGGAAAGTCTGTTCTCTGCTTACTTTTGTCAACATTATGCCAATGAAAATGGAATTTATTGAATAATTTCACAAATTTAGATACATTTCTGTATTTAAATTTGCTGAAGACACATGATACACATTCTGCTTTGATGAAACTGTCCACCTCCAAAGGTGAAAGGCAGCCTTGGTGAAACTGGAAAAACAGATCATCTGTGAGATTTACAAAGTGAAAGATTTATGTAGAGTTTTGGGAAGAATAATGTCAAGGTAACTCCAAGGTCTTCTTTAGAATAAATGAAATTTTGTTACAAAATATTCAGGATTTGTCTAAGGCAAGAGGTTTGAGTAATAAGAAATATGCAGAGTGAAGCCTCAATGCAATTAATCTTAAAAAAGTGACACATGCAGTGTAGGAGGCTAGAAAACACACACCACTTGAAAAAAATATGTATTCTGCTGATCACTTAATATTATAGAAACATACAGATATTCTGTCTCTTAACTGATTGAAGGGTTTAAGGATACGATGGCCTTCTCCTGCTGCTATGCTCTTCAATCAAATGTGAATACAAAAGAGCTCATTCTCCCCTGATCCACACGTTAGTCTATCCAATCCATTAATTCTGTCAATTATTGGAAACACTCCCAGAATTCAAACCCCAGGCACAAATGTTCAATATTTTAATGTGGTAAAATATAGTAAACAGGAAAATCAATAAGAAAATGAAAAGGGTGATGAATTTATACAGTATAATTAAAATTTATTAATGGGTCACATACCTTTTGCAATACTTGCAAAAACTTGAATAACAAGTTTTTGGTGATACTAGTTAAGAGAAAAAGTTTGACAGATATGCCGTTCATTCCTAAGTATTGCCATGAACTGCCGAAGTAGGCAGATAGAACGTTAATCTTCACTCTAAAATTTCAACCTAAAAATTTCATCTCTATGCGACATTGCTACTCTAATGCAACACTCCCAAAGGTTGGCATAGGGTGCCAGCTAGAATATAATTCTGGTTACACATAAATATCATCACTGGTATGGCTATGAACATATATGATTTGGAGAACGGATTGTGCTTGTGGTCATTGAGCCTGCTGACTAGAGTAAAGCAAACTGGTCTTCTGGCCTCAATGGAATATTAACAGTGAACTGCAGCCACCCAAATGGGGAAGAAGGAAGGGCGAAGCAGAAAGCAGAGTGAGGAGGGGAATTCAATGAATTACTTTACTAAAAGGGTCACGTTTTTGGTGGGAGGATCCTGCTGTCTCTTTCATAATTGCTGGTTCGGCTGGATGTGGAACTGCTTTCTGGTCTGGGTACTGAAACAGGCATTTGTATTCAGAAGACCCAATACATAATTATAGGGATCAGTGAGGGCACTATTACAGCATCCCAATCAATATGTGTCAAAAGAGCTTCTGAGTGCAGGAGACTGGGATTCTAAATTGGATTTATTGCAACCACTTTCCACTGCATAAATGAGTGCAACCAGATCCAGTTTTAATCCCCTAATCTTTTACCCAATCCCTAAATTCACAACCAACTAAGTGAACTAAAACATGATCTGTACTTCCTGGGAATCAGAACACTTCACCAGTTCTGTTCTTATTAACTCATTCATATTTAGTAGATTTTGCATTTATATCTGAAAGCAAATAATCAAGTTTATACATATTTCTAAAATATCATATGTGCTACAGCAAAGATTCCATTTTTAACATCCCCGAAATTATTCACAGATGAATAAAATTATCTCCAGTAAAATCATGTAAAACATATTTACAATGAGATCTAACTTTATGGTCTCAATCTGTAACTTATTGAAGAAACACTTTAATCCTGTGTCATATTCCTTGGTTTAGTGTGTGAGTGCCACAGCTGTAATATTTTAGCTGCATAAGTGCCACATACATTAAGAAACCAAAAAGCTCACACCCTCCTCTGTCAGTGACAGGCCAAGTAAACTTTAGTTTCTGATAACTTGATGTGATCTGATGCATAAACACAGTTGGGAACAGCATGTGTTAATTTAATTTAAATCACCTGAATACAAATTGAATGCTATCACACACAATAGTATATATGAGGGCTAAAAAAGCACTCATGATACTACTATACTCTTGTATTGATCAGAAATTCCACTTTTTTATCCATTATTTCACATCATTAAACTGATGAGTTGCATTTCCCATTGGATGCAGTTACTTGGGCAACTGCACCACCAAGTGCTCAAATAAGATAATGTCATGTTAATGCAAGATATTCACCCAACGTGAACTGAATGTGTTGTATATCCATTTTTTTCAGCTCATAAGTAACAGTCAGTATTTGTTATTAGTCTGGATTAACAGGCATATAGTGGAGTTTACCATTACTATTAACCAATCAGCTATAATTAACTATGAAGAAACATACCTGGTTGGTCTTGACATACAATGAAACTTCTGAAGTACAGGTTGATTCAATTGTCAAAACACTGGGAATTATTATTATGGACACACTTTATTTATTCTCTATTAATTCAAAAGAATGAATGACTTCTATGTCATGTATGAAAATCAAAAGAAAACTGCAGTGTTGGAAATCTGAAATAATAAAAAAACAGAAAATCCTAGAAAAACTCAGCAGGTTAGGCAACATCTGTGGAGAGTGAAACAGTCATACTTTGGGTCACAGATCCAAAACATTGACTGTTTCTTTTTCCACAAATGCTGTTTGACCTGCTGAGTTTATCCAGCATTTTCTGTTTTTTATTTCTCTGTTGTACATATGGGGCAAACAATTCGCCGCCATATGCAACATAACCTACAAATGAGCAGGAAAGCTGGGTGGTGTTAAAATGATAGGTGGGAGATTGATTTGATCTGCTAATGTGCCATTAAGTGTCAGGGGTGTAAAGTACTTCTATGATTGTTGGCCATACTGTTGTCATTACTTATCTGGAAGACATTGTGTCTGTGCCTTTCTGCCTTCTGACAACCTTGAGGCCATAGTGTGTCTGCCTTTCTGCAAAGTGAATTGGGCTGCAATTGACAACTAGACACCTGGCAGCACAGCCTGAGGCCCTGTCCGTTAAGCACCCTGATGGCCTGCACGCAGTTTGTGCTGTTAAGTGGCCATTTCACTGTTTCCAAATACCTCTGATCGCCAAACACATTTGGAAACAGATGTAAAATAGAGAAATGAAAAATAATAAATTCACTTGACTGATGTAAATTTTCTAAAACATCAATATTAATTAACATGAAGTTAAAGAAATCAGGCTGCTCCCCTTCATTTGTTTTTTAATGAATATTAGTGACCCCATAAATGCAGCAGTTATGGCCGGCACAGAGCCATAAAAGGAATACATTCGGTTCCACGGGTTGTTATGGTTTCAGAGATGAATCCACAGATACAGCAGGATGCTGGATACAACCGCAGGTGTGAAATTCTGGAACCCCACTGACACATGGAGCCAGGTACTCTCACAGCGTTTTAGAAGTACCTAGACCAATCATTACATGAAACTATACAGTCAGAGGCATTCAGAAAGAATTTGTAAACCTGCCTAATATTTCTCCCCATTAACAACTATTGAAGAAAACAGAGAGAAAAAAATCCAGATTTCTATTCACGTAACGACATTGTGCAAGTACCTGTCAAACTGATCTTATTTTCATTAGATCACTGAATACATTAAGGCTTGGTGACTTTCTGGAATATTTTTTGAAAGCCTAGGTTTGATGTCACAATTTTCAGTTTCCTTTCAATTGACTCCTGAGTCTTCACAGCTCAACCAGAAGTTCACTCTTGACTACGTTAATCAGTTTCAGTGAAAGAACTTCCTAGCACCTGTTCCAAATGTGTCTTTCGTCATCTAGACTTGTGTTTCTTTGTGCTATTTTCAGATCACATCTTGAAGTGGTGCTCACATTTACATTTTCCAGATTGCTTCGGAGTTTACCTGCCTTGGTAAACTGGCTTATCTTGAGTTTTGTTCATCTTTTTCTTAGAATTCAACTTCTTAGGGACGCCAAAGGCACCAAGGGCTGGTCTTGTGGCTTATTTCTTTGTTCTACTGCCAGGGATTGAATTTTTTCATGTGTATCTCAGTGGATCCCTTTGTGTTTAATATCACCATTGATTGGTTATCATTCATTCCAAATGCTCATTTTAGAACTTTAAATACAAAGTCTGACCATCCCTGTGAAACATTTGGTTCTTTCTCATAGCCACATGATCCACAGAGACCAGTCCAACACAGCCTCAGGATGAAAATCAAGAAAATCTGCAGATACTGGAAATCCAAAATAAAAATGGATAATGCTGAAAATACTCGACAGGTCAAGCCACGTCTGTGGGAGGAGAAACAGTCAACTTTTCAGATCGAAGAAAAGTTGGCTGATGGCCCAGTCTCTGGCTGGGCCATCTGCAAAAGCAACAACCTAGACCTGGTCCACCATTCACAAAGGGCTGGTCTCGATCAGGAGAAGGGACTCAGTGGATCATGAATTGTTAGTTGGAACTCTGCAGGCATTCAGGGATGCATTTAGTCCCTTAAATCTGCCCATTACTGGACGGTGGTTGAATAAGATGAAATGATGCACTTCTGGACAAACTCAGTGGGTCAAGCAGCATCTGTGGAGGTGAAGGAATGACCAACGTTTCATAACGAGACCCTGCATCGGGACTGCTGGAAACCACGTGGGACAACATGGCAGTGAGCACAAACCCCGAGGCTTTGGTAGTGACTGTTGGGAAGGATGTCGTCAAAGAACAGAAGAAACAACAGAGGGAGAACAGTGAAAGGGACTGAGGTATAACCACAGCTCCCAACCTTAGCATGTCCTTGTCAGTCAGGAGGTTACACTTAGCCAGGTGTGCCTTTGACTTGCCTCACACTGCCGTTGGTGTTGGGTATTTTGCAGTAGTTTGATATGACCGAGACAGAGGGCAGTTAACAGCCACCTGTATTACACCAGACTGTGGTCACATTTAGTCCAGATGGATGAGGGTACCAGCTTTCCATCCCTACCAACCAGACCCAATGTATTCTTTTCTCCCCAATAAAGTTTTTCTGAACCTTCAGGCAAACTCAGAGCCAAAGACAAAATCTTCAGTCCTACAAAAGCCAGCAGCAGATTATGACATCTACTCAATCCATGCAAGACAGCAGTGGCAGTCTGCTCTGTGCTGTAGGAGAATTTCAAGCTCTTCCCAGTTCACTAGCCAGCTGTCCTCCATGGTGCTAAAGTAGACTCCCAAACACAGAGGACGTGTGCAGTTGTTGTTACACATCCTCACTTACCTTCTGCAGGCACGTGGCCTGAACCGACATGCAGCTTCTCTATGTTGAGTTACTCAACGAGCATCCAGCCTTTCTGGAGCTGCTTTTGTTTTACTGGGATCTGTAGTTACCTTCAACTGGTGGTCTCCCCCACCTGGATCTGCAGCCACAGTGAACGAGGAGCTGCTTCTGTACCCATTCCCTGTTGGTGTCTGACTGCACCAATGTGGCTACAAAAGAGGAGGGCTCTGAATGCAGAGTCGAGGATCTGCAGGATGGCATAAAACTGCACCAGATGCTGACAGGTGCTTTGGGCACCAATTGACCTGCTGTTACATTCAGCCTGTGGCCAGAAACATCCCACTGCCTAAAGCAGCACTCAGCCCTGACTTCATCAAGTGAGGTAAGGGAGCTCAAGTGTGTGAAACAAATCTGTCCCATCCAACTTCCAGTCCCATGAAATTTCTCAACTGCACAATGATCCAAATTCTCACTTCAGTGTCTGTTCTATCTCTAGGAAATTCCCTAGGTACTATTCTACTTAGCACAGTGGAATTAATTGTAAGACTGCTCCTTCAAATGCTCAATAAAGAATGTTGCAGCGGGTTATTTGGTTACCAAAGCATCTGATATCATCCAGTGCACTTTCTGCCACCCTGCAGATTCCTGACTCTATTTATCTTGGTTTTCAGAGTCCTCCTCTTTTACAGCCATATTGATGCAATCAACCATGTAGGGAGTGGGAGCAGCTGCTCCCTCACTGTGGCTGTATCTCGAGACCGGGAGACCACCAGCTGAAGGCAACTACATTTTATGCCAACAAATGCCTTGATACGACATCTGGCAGAGGCAAGGAATTCTAATGGTGGCACTCTATTCTGGAGTCCTCTGTCTTAAAGTTAGCACTTTAAGCCACGTCGCCAACCACTCCAGCTGCCTTTGACTTTTGCAATGTGTTGTGTCTGAATGTTACACCTGCTTTCAGTGCAAGCCGTTGCAGCCCTTGCATGCTTACGTGGAGGGGCTGTTCCACAATATCCAGCTGGCTTTAAACGCACAGTCCCGATCCTCAACACAAGATGCAATAAGGGACCAGCAAGCAACTATTTTCTTTAAAACAATTTTGGTCTTACGACACAATTATAATAATTAATGAAGTGTAAATTTTAAATTACAAACAAATTATGTGGAAACTGTGCAACTTCTACCAACTAACCACTGAATGACCTCACAATATCCAATAATTCTAGCTGAAAATATTTATCTATCGAAACAAAATTTCAGCCCTGAAGATGAAAATAAACAGAAGCACTAATGACTCGAGAGAAGAAATTGCACAAAATTTATGTTTCATAAATGTGCTAACAATGCCATTCCCAATATCTGAACAGTGTCACAATCAGCTCTGATTACTTAATCATTTTTCTGCAGAAACTCTAAACTCAAAATTCCAGAAAACATATTTTCTTAGAAGTGTGCCAATTCCAACCAGAGGATGATAGCTGCAGTGAAAGTTCAGCTGGAGAGACACTGATTAGTTCATCTAATTCAGGTGTAATATGAACCTAAATTGTAGAGATAAGGTCCATTCGAGAGTAGTGATTTATGCAGGCATGTTTTTAATATCAATTCTACTTCCTCAGTAAGACACTAGGTTATGTTATAACACTCTTCAGAATTTTAATCTCTTCAACACTAGCAATTTATTTTCAAGATATTACATGAATCATGAACTTACATTAATGAGTTCAATTTCCCACAGCTTTTTCACAAGATCCATCGACGTATAACCATTTGCCAGAAAGGTCTTGATGTAATCATTCAGTTCTAAAGAATCTAACCAATCCGCCACAGACGTTGGACTGTTTGTATCATATCCAATAACCTTCACCTGAAATGAAAGAGAAAAATATACACATAAGAGCTGCATAAAATTATGGATAGGGAGCTTGTTCTTTTTCATGCAACTATGCCCCAAATCCGATTAACATCTCAAATAATGCCCTAAATATGAGAAAGGAGTAGCTTGGTAAGAGTATACCTGCACGGACAAACACTGCAGATTATCCATATATCAAGCTTATAATCTTTTTAGCTATATCTAAGGACAAAATCTTATCATGTTGTCTTTATAGTGTCTGAGAACATGTTAAGATTAGTTTTAATTCTCGTGACAGAATTAACCACTGCATCAGAATATTTCTTTGGGAAGGCAGTTGATAGATTTGGAATTTGTTGCAAATATGTCACCTACTACAGCTAGGTTCAGGACACCTTCAATGCGTTCTGACAACAGAGATAGAGTAATGCAAGGATCAGGATTACAAATTAATTGCTTGTTGGATGGATTCCCAGAATCAAAGGACTATCCACTGAGAAGAGACTAAGTGAATGGGTGGATTATCCAGAGTTTATGAAATGAAAGATAATCTCTGTGAAACATGCAAAATTTGGACACAGTGGAGGCCAAGAACCTGTTCCCTGGCTGGAGTCGAGGACCAAGGATTATAAATTTGAGGATTGGTCATTTAGGACTCAAGTGAAAAGAAAGTTCTTCACTCAGATGACTGTGGGTGCACAGTTAAGGAGTCTATTCAAGACTGGGACTGATAGTTTTGAGCAGTACGAGAATCAAGAGGTTTGGGAGGAGGGTGGTAAAATTGAGTTGATAAGATGTTCAGCTCTGAACTTATTGAATGAGGGACCATATGCCTACCGTTGTTCCTTCTTTTTTATCTCATGTGTAATTCATGCCATGAAATTATTTTTCATTTCCAGCCAAATGCATCAGGCATCATTATTTATGAATAGAAAATGCTAAATACAATGTTATCGGTGTAGAAAGCATGCTAATATTGTAGGCTTAATTAAGCAATCTCTTGTTGAGAGCAAAAATTTATAGTGCCTTAATAGCAAAAACCAGGTTCCAACCTGATAAACTGAAACACTATTGGTTAAAAGACAATCTGAAAATGCTTTAATGGATAAGTGCAATGTGTTTCTGGAAAGTAAAAATATT
>JARFYF010000051.1:28782085-28799989 GCA_030265395.1 Rhina ancylostomus | reverse complement strand
CATGATGGAATAACATCCTGTTGTCCAAATGAAAAAAGCACCAAATAGACTCAGGAAGCTAACTGCTCTCCAAGTCAAAGAAATCTGACTGATTGGTGGCTCATCAACACCTTAAACATTCATTCCCTCCACAATGTGTGAGGTGACCACAGTGTGCATCACCTACATAGTACATTGCATTTCTTTGTCCAAACTCCTCCAACACCACCTCCCGATATCACAAGTTCTATTAGCAAGAAGGATGAGCAGTAGGCACATGGAGGTACCACCACCTGCAGGTTCCCTTCCAAGCTGCACATCATCCGATGTTGCTTCATTATGGCTGGGTTTAAATACTGAAATTCTCAACCCACAGTACCCTGGGATTACTTTCACCAGAAAGACCACAGTAGTTCAAGAAAGTGCCTCACTACCACCTCCTCAAGTACAATAAAGTATGCACAACAAATGTTAAAACTCCCATTGTGTCAATGTGACAGAAAGAGCAGAAATTTGGCCTTAAGCCTGCAATCATTAGTGAAGGAATAGGGCTCATCACTGAACCTAAAAACATTTCCCTCTATGATTTAGCATGTTCCAACATGACCCATTGTCTAGCATCTTCTTTGTAACGCTGCAATGGCCTATAATTACAATGTTGTCAATCAGTTCAATCAATCAGATTGTAGAACTCTCGGAGACTGCAAATGAGAAAGGAAAAAGTGCAATTTTATCTTCTTAATCATTTCACTTGAAGCAAAATAAACACTGGAAAAACCACTTTGGATATCAAATAAATGTAAACTATACATAATTTTTGAAATCTTAGAAATTTTCAGCTGTTTTTCTAAGAGAATAACAATCTATGCTTGTAAAATCAGTTTATCAAGGCTAGAGAGGTTGTTCTGCAGTTATGATTTAGTATGCCATTAGAAACTTAAGTTATACCTCACAACTGGGGTTATTATTTAGATAAGTGATAAGATATCTTTATTAGTCACATGTACATCGAAACACACAGTGAAATGCACCTTTTGCATCGAGTGTTCTGGGGGCAGCCCGCAAGTGTCGCCACTCTTCCGGCGCCAACATAGCACGCCCACAACTTCCTAACCCGTATATGTCTTTGGAATGTGGGAGGAAACCGGAGCACCCGGTTTCCTCCCAATGGGTTTCACAGCAGAGGTAGTACACGAACAGTTGAAATTCATGCCAAATCTGCCACTGCAAAACTGCAGACTGTGGAGGTATCACTTACCAGTAAGTTTTTATTTCTGTTGTTAACTACATGTGTGCAGACATTGGAAGTTGTTGTCACTTTTATAAAGTAATGATGGGATACAACAATGGTTTTGGCCGGTATGTAATTTCTGGACCAACGCAAATTTACAATTTCGATATCTCTATCCCTACTTCCAATTATTTCTCCTTTGGAGTAAATTAATTCTGAAGCAATTTTTTTTGTATTAGAGTACAGACAAAATGACAAAGCTGATTGTTTTGATTTTTTTGATTTTTACAGGCTAGAAGTCTTTGCCAATTGGATGGACTTGTTAGTCAAGAAATTACACAGTCCAGCACTACAAGTAGGGAGCACTTACATAATAATTTCACCTAATTAAGTTTACCTCCTACATATTGATTTTAAAATAGCAGCTTCTGTTTTTTTTGCATGCATATCAGATGAACATCTGATATGGTTGAATTTTTTTTATAACTGGCATGAGTGTTCTCAATATATGTTGCAAATGGATATGAGTGATTGAAAGTTGGTTTCAAGCCAATAGTTCAATCAACTAGATCTAATGGTGCCATAAAACTTAAAAAAATGTACCTTGAACAGTTTCTAACATGAGAAAACTCACCAGGATGTTTGCAATTTACTCTGTACTAACCTCAACCACAATGACAACTGGCAAATTGCCAAGCATGTTAAAATAATTAAGGGCACATTAAGTAAGTCACTAGTCCAGGCTGCACACATGAATTAATAAGTATTCTATTGAATAGCTGAAGATTCAAGTTAAAATTACTTAGTTCCCTATAGATAAAAAAATTAATGTTAGCTTTCTACTGAAACTTAAGTCGGAGATAGGCCATCACAAGCCTGGTTTGGGAGTTCTACCAACTGGCATTAAGCAAAAATGGAATTATGGTATTTGATTTGCAGTCAATGGCACTTTTGGAGCCACCTATGGGACATGCTTCATGTGCTGTACATTCCTTCCCTATATGTTTGACATAAACAGGAATTCTCTTGATACATGTAACAGCATTTCTTAGAGAGCACCAATTTAAAGAAGTGGAGTACCACAGTGATAAATAATTGTTTACTCAAAGAGGTGAGTGTGAGGGAGGGTTCCAGGCATTGAAATATCAAGATACGATTTAAATTATAAGAAAAAAAAAATTCCATGTTATTAATATAGAGACTGAAATTTCCCCTAATGGTATATATATTTAATAATGACAAATATACAATGGCAGGACATTTTTTTTTACTTCACAAATATTCTCATTTGTTCCAAAGGTTAATAGTGGCATTGCCAGTCACTACTTTATGAAAAGCTGCAGCTATTTAGAAACTAACAAGCACTTTGTTCCCTCTGGCACAATGGAATGATGACTGACTTCAGCATTCTGCATCATTGCGTCATTGAAGTGTCTAATCATGAGGGAAGGGTTACTAAAGTCTCTTTGTTTTAAATATATTTTATGAGAAAAAAGCTGCATTTCCTCCCCATTCCAAAATGGTGTTCAGAAGTTGGTGAATCGCCTCCGTGAATTGGTGTCGTCTCTGCGGCAAAGAAACATTTACAGTGCATTGTCTCAGGATAGAGTTCCAGGATTTTCATTCAAAAACAATGAAGGAATGGCAAAATATGTCCCTCACCACAGAACACCAAGGTTCTACAAGGCTCTGCTAAAGTATTTATGAGGGAGGTCTTGATGATCATTCTGGAAGTTAATGGTCAGGGCTTTAGAAATAGTGATGCTGTTGAAATCGAGGTTGACAACATTTGAAGTGAGTTATTGTCTGGCATTTCTGCGGCATGATTATTTGCTGTTTATCAAGTCGAGCCTGAATTTTGTCAGGGTCTTGCTATAGGCATGGGCTGACTGCCTCAAGAGCTGGAGAACTACAAACAGCACCAAAAATTTTGCTAACACCAGTGAACGCTTGTGACATGATAAATTGTAAAACAAACTCAAACATTTTCTTATGAGCTTGTTATAACCATAACCAATGGTGACTTTTCCTCTTGATTCTAATTGGTTCCAGTTTTGCAATGGTTTTTGATGACACTCTACATCAAATACTACCTCAATATCAAGGGCAGTTACTCTTGTTTCACCTTTGGAGTTCTACTCTTTTGTTACACATCTGGATCAAAGATGTAATGACACTCGGATTGAGTGGTCCTGGCAGAAATCAAACTGCACATTGGTAAGCAAGTACAACTTGACAACATTATCAATGATTCCTTCCATTATTTTGCTGGTGATTGGGAAGAGGCTGACAGGATGGTAAATGGCTAGGTTGGATTTGTTCTGCTTGTAATGTCAGTTTTCCACTTTGTTTGATAGTTGCCTGTGCTGTAACTGTACTATAACAGTTTTGCTGGAAGCATGGCCAATTCTGGAGCACTATCATTCAGCATTAGAGCTGGGATTTTATCAGAGCTAATTTCCTTTGCTGTATCTGGTATACTCAGTTGCTTCTTAATGTCATGTGGAGTGAATTGAATTGGCTGAAGAGTGGCTTCTCTGATGGTAGGAATCTCAGACAGAGGTGAGATGGATCACCAAATGCCACAGGCCTAATCAGCCTGTCATGTCCTTCAAGACTCACCTCAGTTCAGTCAGATGTGGTGCTACCAGGTAACTCCTATTGACCTAGGGGTCTTCTGCTCAGTTCTTTTCCAAGTGCATATCAACAGGTAGTATCCTTGTCCATTTTTGATGCCAAACTATGAGCATTCATTGTTTCTGAAGTCATTGTTGAAGATGTCCATGGCCACTTCCTCCAGATTGTACACTAAGTCTGGTGGATCTGCCCTGCCCGTGACCCGGATAAATCCAAGGATGATGATGGGTCAGTCTATGACCTGGACAAAATATTTTATTCTGTGAATATAACTATTTGAAACTGTTTGACTGATCTCTGAGGCAGCTCTTCTAATGCTGGTACAGTGTATCAATATTAGTGGGAAGAACTGGACATGTTTGACGCAGCAGGTACCTTGTTGCTGGCCGACACTGAGTGATCTGTCCATTGTATTCGGTATTGTATTTTGTACTGCCAGTTTCCCATAATTGAGTAACTTTCTAGGTCATTGCAGAGGGCCATTATGAGTCAACCACATTATTGTGGGTCTGGAGTTACATTTGGGCTGGGAAGGATGGAAAATCTCCTTAAATGAAGGGCATGAAAGAACCAGATGGAATTTTGTGACCATCTGGTCAGTTCATGGTCACTATTTCTGATACTAGCTTTTTATTCCAGACTTGCTTAATTAACCCAATATAAATTCCATCATGACATGCTGTGTGATTTGTACTTATGCCGTTAGATCATTAGTCCAGGTCTCTGGATGAATAGTGCAGTAACGTAACTGCTACAGTGCAGTCCTCATTATCACTTTAGTGCTAATCATTTTAGTGTGCCTAGTACAATACATGCTGAATGTCAAACAAAACTGCAGAGGGCTCTTTCTCCCCTCTGTAAATCCTCAGCAAACAGAAATGCAAAAGCACAGGGCTGCAAGAACATGTGACCCCACCAATGAGCAATTTAAGAAGCTAACAGTTTGACCCGAGCTCAATCTGAAGACAGAGTCACTATTCTGCTTCTTCTAAATGTTAGCAGTTTTAACATTCTACAATGAATCGCCAAATCTTGCAGTATTTACTGTAGTTATATCACTGATAATGAGACATGAAAGACTTTATTTTCACTACATTGATAGATTCTCTCTGTAGGTCTACAGGGATTCTACACTTGCAACTTGGTCTCTTCAATGCCAATAATGACTACACTCTTGTGTTAGACAGACAACCTTAAATCCAGAATTCCATTACACCATAAATCTCCACAAGTACTTAACAGATACAATGAAGAAAACCACTGAACTGATCACCTGTGTCAAAAATGTGCAGGTCCGTTAACTTGTAGCTTGTGCCCCTTTGTGATTTTTGGGGTCAGTAAGCAATCTGAAGTGCGAACAGACCTCCTGAAATCTGCTGTGCACTTTGAGCTGACAATACTCACCTCATTTATTCTCATTAGGCACAGGACTGGTATCTTTTATAGATGATGAAGAGTAGTCTCAACTATTTTTAACTGTTGATGGTAGACAGATTGTTGCTTTAACAGAATAAGCTATGAATGTCAAAGCACGAAAGAGAAAAAGTGAACAAATACAGCATAGTGACGTCCTAAAAGGGATGCAAATTGAAATTTCAGAGATCTTTCAATCATTGAAGGAAGTTTCACACTTGGGATGAATGAATGAGAAGCTCTAAAACTTGGAGTGGGACTGATGCTCATGAACAAAAGGAAGTGCTTCTTAACCAAAAAGAGTGAAAGCACTGAAAGTTTTTTGAAGAATGATTAAAAAAAGTAAATGCCACTTAAAAATCTGAGCACTCTATTCACCCAAAATATTCCCAGCCCTCTGACTTCCCCAGCAAGTGAAACTTATTGATCAGATACTTAATAAAGAAAACTGCAAAAAGAAATAATGTGCTGAATTCAGCTCATGCTCCAGAAGAATATTGGAACAACTGATAATGTTTTCCTTCAGTTGTCTAAAATGTTTCTAATTTCTTTCAAAGCCAATGGTG
This sequence comes from Rhina ancylostomus, assembly GCA_030265395.1. Lineage (NCBI taxonomy): Eukaryota > Metazoa > Chordata > Chondrichthyes > Rhinopristiformes > Rhinidae > Rhina > Rhina ancylostomus. Next base: position 28,794,163 of record JARFYF010000051.1, on the reverse strand, counting down.
ATGACAAAAGCACTGAAATGCTGTCTCACATGCGGACACTATTTTCTGGGCTACAAATTGCCATTCAATAAATTATGAACAACAAAATCTTTTTTTAAGCTGACACCAACTTTTATTTAAAATTTTCTTCATTATACAATAATTGGCCTGTTTACCTTTAACATAGAGAGCCTAAAAAAAAACATAGATTCACTTTAGAAATTTGATATAAAGCAATGTTCCCTGTGGCAAATAGTTCTTAACCTAATGATGGTTGTGCAGTTTCTGTAATATGGATGTCTCTCAGTTGATCTCAGGTCTTTTAATATATATGGATTAATAAATGCATGGAAGTAGGTCAATTATTTAATTGTGGAAATTATGCTTTATATAAAAATTAAGTTCTGTAAGGTATAATACTTTCAGACGAACACCCCACTAAAAGAATGCAAACAGAAGGAAATATCTCAGTTTAATGTTCACTTTGTTATTTCTGTTGCATATAACAGCCAGATTTCATTGGGGTATAAAAAAAATTAAAAACTTAGAAGTGGCTGTTGTAGCAAATGCAGAATAAAAACAGGAGGGCTGGAAACCTACACCAGGTCCAACAGCAGCTGAAATGAAAAGAGTTTTTTTTTATAGAATCTGTTAACAAATCTATTTTACTATTGTGATTCATAAAGAAAGTAGACTGTCCCCAGGGCCCCAATCTATGGAAAAATACATAGCAGATAATGCAAATTAATGTCTACTTAAAGATATTTTAAGGAGACAATAATAATGCTGCAGGATAAACTTTTTCAGTGTGAATTGGATACCTTTATCTGTTACAAAGGGTGAATTATCAGTATATAGCTCTATGTAAATATCTCACCTGCAAGAGACTGAGGTAAGATGATGATGTATGTGGGTGGATTGATAAAACAACACAGTCTTCACCCAAAGCAGCGAAGGGGAATTTAAAAAAAAAACACTTTTTAAAAATCAATTTGGAAATGTTGTTAATATTTATATAATCATGATGATTTTTTTTAAAGATGTTAACAAGCATAGCAATGGGAATAAAATGAAAGATTTATTTCCACTTATTTCAATTCAATGATTTTATTCACTTTTTTCTATATTTATCGTCTATGATATAACTACATATTAATATGTGTTTAGTTAAACATCAGAGGAAGGATTTCTGATATTCTTTATAAAATAATTTTCAATAATTCCCTTTCCCTCCTAAATGTGTATAGTTTTCATATTTCTTGGAAATTAACTTAATCCTAAGAAAAATTAGTAATCGCATTTTAAAGGAAACCCATTAAGAGAGTTGAAGTATTTGTTTGTCGGCAACATAATTTGTTTTACTGAGAAAAATCTGATCATTTTACTGAGTTCAAAGCATATATGTGTATTATATGAACATACTGCTTTCTAAAATGATGAAAACATTGGGAATCATTATTAAGTAATAAATAACCAGAATGGAATGGCTGAACTTACTCAGCTGAGGAACACCATTTTTTCAAAAATATCAACAGTTTACTCTCAGAATTTTAACCAATATAATACAAAACTGCAACAGTAATGGTTCATCCCTACATATAATGGACATAATTCTATGTCTACATCAAAGTAGTGGCTGTTATGGAATGGCAATTGTTTTTTTTACTGGCTAGACTTGTGATTTGAAAGACTTGGTAACAGCTCAAGAAATTACATTTACCATATCACCAAATACATGCTTGACAGAAAGAAACTGGCATTCTGCACAGACCAGCAACATATGTCCTTACACTGAAATTATATAAATTATCTAAAGAATTCTAATTCTGCCTCATCAATAAAAAAGAACGTGAAAACCAACATTAAATTCTACATCAATGCAGCTTATCTACATCCATTTTAAAAATCAATCCTGGTTATAGTTTGGCATGGATGGGAAAGATTATAATGTAGGCATTCTTTCAGTGATTGACACTCTCTGCGAGAAAAAGCTAATTATAGCAGGTCTCCTAGTAACTAAAATAATTGCTTTTCTCTCTAGCTGAAAGTCATCACATATTTCTGTGAGCCGTATACAGTGAAAATAAATTTCAATTATGACTTCTGTGAAGCAGGAAGAGAAGTTATCGTCCCTCTACAAGCACTTAGACGGAGAGCTCGACAGGTGACTTCTACACTGTCCTCATCGCGGTATTTTAATGTTCAAGATCTGGTCTTTAGTCATCAAAGTTCAATTTATATAAACAGTTTTGCAAAGAATTGTGAATATAATTTCAAAATATTATAGCAATCATTAAAATCTAATATTTCTGGGCATTGAAAGCCTCTTGTGACCTACTATTTTCATTACAATGGCATACAAATGCCTTCTTAAGTTAGTTGCAGACAGCAAAACTTTTAAAAAAAATACATATGAAAATTTTCATGTCTTCCTCACCTGTTAGGAGGATTTTAATAATGGTAATACACACACACACACACACATACACACACACACACACACACACACACACACACACACACACACACACACACACACACATTACAGAAATATTTTCAGGAAAGGACAGAGAACAAAACTATTGCATGGTTGCAATGCCAGCACTCACTCACACACACAAAAAAATTTCTAAGCTGCAACCAAATTTTTAACATCCCAATCAAAGACATTATCATTTATGCTCCAATGGAAACTGCTAAACCCATGGTTAAACTAAAGCTTCCTTCCATCCTTCCTGAATGGTAATTTAGAGCTTTACAATATTAAATTCAATGGTCCATGCAGGTCCACAGTTGCTGAGGCAACAGGACAAAAGATACAGGTCATAACATAGTTGGACAGACAAAAGGAGAACAGTGGGTGACGGGATGAGGAGGAGAAGAGGGTGATAAGAAGTAGCACAGTTCTGAGAAAACATCAACAGTTCACGTGCAAAAATAAAACAGAAGGTAGCTTACCATGAACTGGATGTTGTCAAATCCATTTGCCAGCAGGTGGTTCTCATACTGGGGGAGTCCTATGCTCTCCAGCCACCGTCCCACAGTCTGAAATACAACTCTGGGTCCTGTAAGAGGTTGAAGGGGAAGCCGCTTCAGCAGTGACATACCATCAATCCGGTAGTAGGGGCATTCCGAGGTTGAGAGGTGGCATTGCCACATCGCATTTCTCGGAATATGACTGTCGAATGAGCCCGCCAGCTTGACAGCTTTTGTAGTGCACAACTCTATTGTCAATATTATTCTCTGTAGCTTGACTAAATGCTGGAATGCTTCTCAGAGCCAGCAGGTATCAGAACAAGATGTGGGTCCAGCATGCCAAGGTGTCTCTCCCTCTATAAATATATAGTGCTCTCTCTGTCTAAGGAACACATGAGAGAGAGAGAGAATATTAAGAGCAGACTGGTCCCTGAACGTGTGAATGTCGCAGTTCTCCACAGTAAGCACTGCTCTGCCAGCAGCTAGGATTCTTTTTATCAAGTACTCCCACACTCATCAGTATGCTGTACCATGCTTCATGCTCCCCCCCCTTCTCCCGTTCATTGCCCAGCCCAGGCTACACCTCACAGTCTCTATAAAGGCCATCAGAAACCTAGCTTTCTTTGTCTGCTATCTGTAAATCTGCTGCTGATGCAGATGCTGATGCTGTTTCCTCCTACACACACATATCTACGCCAACCTTGAATGATGAGTTCAGTTAAAACAAATGCAGGAAAGAGGACTGTATAAAATTATTTTGTCTGCTTATGGTAAGTTCTACTGCTTCCTCCTACATGGAACACTGAAACAGCAATCCTGAACATCATATTCACACAATATTACAGTTTAATACATTTCCAGAGAAAAATACTAAAACTTCAAAAGCGACAAACATTGGCAAACATTTTATGGATGTAATAGAAGATATCTGCAGTTACACCGAAAGAGTGCTGAAAAATATTCTAACTGTTAATTCAAACTAATACTGTGTTCACAAATAAATCTGCAGATCCAGAGTGGAGAGTTACATTTGCAGCTGTTCCAGACCTTTCTTTTTACTATCACAAAGTGCTTCACATTGCCATGGCAGAACCACAAACCACATATCAAACTAATCCTAATAACACTTCCTAGATTCTCTAATTATTCTTCACGATAATTTTAGGGAGAGCAGGTGAATCAAGAAGCTCTAACAACTACGATAATTCAAGGATTTCCTGATGCTGCGATGAATAATATAACAGCACAAAGAAGAATCACCTTTGCCACATTATTACAATTAATTGCTTTTTTACATCACACACTTAAAGCACAAAGTCATTCACAGTGCTTCGTGCTGGTGTCATCGGTAAAGGATCAATACCAACTCAAAGAAAGTGTTATGATGAGGGTTGTGCACAACTTTTTGAGCAAGACTGTTGGTGAAAAAGGTGGCGGAAAGACTGAGAGGTTTGGTGAGGGAATCAACTTTAACTACTGTAAAAGCAGGACCAATGATGCATGGAAAGTAGATGGAAATGCACAATAAGCCTGAGTTAAAGAACCAAATGTTGGAGAAGATGTTTGCAGAGTTGGGGTGGTTATGGTGATGAGATTTAAAGTTATTAAACAATGTATTTAGAACCATAGGCCATTATGGGTCAACGAGGTCAAGTATGACGGATCTTCAATACCAGTTGAAGCATCAGATCTTCAATACCAGTTGTAAGCCATACAACACAATAAGAGATTATTTGGATCACCATGATGGCATTTTAGCTGAACAATCTAATTACATACCTACCACTCCCTATTCTTTCCTCATAACCGTATAAATATTTTCCCTTCAAGTATTAATCCATTAATCCAATTCCCTTTGAAAGTTATAACGGATTCAGTGTCTCAAGCAGTGTGTTTAGGACCATGACAACTTGCTGCTTAAAAAAATAGATCATTTGCCACCTCTGACGCTTTTACCAATTATCTTAGGTCTAGCTCTTCTGATTACTGGTTCTCCTATCATGGGAGACAACTTTCTCTTATTTACTTTGTCAAAAATACTCATGATTTGGGATACATCTTTATTAATTTCTTGTCACCCTCCACTGTTCTAAGGTGAACGATCTTGGTTTCTCCAGCATTTCCATGTAAATTAAGTGCCTCATCCTTGGTACTATTCCAGGAGATATTTCCTGTGCCTTTGTTAGGCTCTTGCCATACTTCTGAAAATGAGGGGCTCAGAATTTAACACATTCTCAAGCTGAGACCTAAATGATGTTTTAGAAAGGTTCCATATAATTTGCTTCCTGTTGTACTCTATGCCTTTGTTTACATAATTAAGCATCCTGTAGCTTTTTTAACAGCCTTCCCAACTTCTTATGTCATCTTCAAAGACTTATCTGCATTTCCATGTTCCCTTCCCCCCCACTTCCCACCTCCCAAACTTTCCATGATCTGGCATATCCTATGTATTTATTTCATTTAACTTATATCGTCTGTCTTCATTCTTCTTATCCAAATAACTCATTTTACACTTCTCTGCATTCAGTTTCATTGGTTATATATCCATCCAGTTCACCAACTGATATGTCCTTTTTAACCACATTTCTGAGTTCTATGTCATTAATATACATTAAGAAAAACAGTGGGCCTGCTACCAATCTCTTGGGAATACCGTTAAGCATTCACCATAACCAATCTTGCATGCACACTGCATTCCTCTTTAAGCTTAATCTCACTGGTTTGAATATTTTTTATTATGTGGCCCTTCGCCAAACAGCTTTGGAAGTTCATTTTCCCCTGTCAGCTGCACTGCCCTCTCCAACCCTCACCATCACACAAACAAGCACTGTCAACACAACTTTACCTTAACAAATTCATACAGATTTTCATTAATATGTCCATGCTCTTCCCAACAAAGCATCCGCTAACAGAAGTCTAAGAAGAAAACACGTTCACTAAATTGAGTTAGCAAGGCTATATAAATAGCAACTCACTGACAAGTAACATGAAAGATCTTATTCATACCTTTTATCATGAATTTAATATGGATGTAGATTTTACTCCTCACCTGAAGCTTCATCATGCTTTCCTTTCAGACCAGTATTGATTCCAGCACCAATGGAGCTCATGATTTTATCAATCTAGAAAGAGCACAGTGAGAACCATTAATCTCTCAGTCGCTGCTTCACAGGCTCATCCTTTCCATAGTTTTGCACCTGCAGAAGCAAAGGCAGTGCTCTGTTCTGATTAGGCTCACCATGGGATCAATTACAACCGTTTGTTCAGATTTGGTCATAGTTACACACCTGCACTGAATAACTCCAAAAAGCAATTATATCTTGACTTAAATATGACAACTGTACCCAAATGTAAAATAATAAATGACCAAATTTTCCATTTCTTACTTATTTCAATAAACTATTGACAACATAAAAAAATCCATTCATCCCATTATTCCAGTTATGTTGCCATTTAAACCTGGAAGTCAAAAAGACAACTTTGCACAGAAGATGGATTTTACCTTTCTAATTATGTGCTAAACACACACTGCAATAGAGTATTAATCCCTAATTGGATGCAGCTCAAAAGTTTCTGAAATTGGCCAAAAATGTCATGGTGTTTTGCATCCAGACTCAAGCAGTAAAAGAGGACTTGTGTGGTTCCATAAGGGGCCTCACTCAATTAGAAACACATTGCTCTGGCACCAATCACAGAAATGCACTGGGTTTTAAAGGCAGATTCACCATGGCACCCAGAGAGCAGTAGGAAACATTACGGGTGTCATGGAGGGAAAAGAGCTGCAAGATAGAGCTGTGTGAAGTTCGCAGAGAAACACCAAAATTCTGGTGGCAGACCAGCAGGTCATGTGCGCTAGGGATCCAGGAGATTTTCCAGCACCACCTTTGAAAGTATTGCAGGGGGCGGTCACCATCATCTCCGCCAGGACAGAGAATCAGTGCAGCATGGATCAAATGATGAAGGATTTTTTTTGTTTGTAGAAGGTATTTCAAGGTGAGCTCTAGACCAACAGAAATACTGCTCTTTCATTCTAACATATAGACATTCACACTCATCTTAGCAATGACATTAAATCTCTTTGCAGCTGGCAGCCTTCGCCTTCAAATGTAGGATACAAGAGGGTTACTCAATGTCTTTCCCCTCAGTTTAGACAGACATTGAGGAATAGGAGATGCACCACCACACACTGGAGAGGGGGCCCAAGCAAGTTCAATACCTCACCCACATGGAGGACACCACCTGTGCCTATGTGCAGAGGAGCTGCTGAGCCACAAGCTACCTCAGCAACATTCTGCAATCAACCAGGTATGCTCACTATTAATATTTCATGATCATCATCACATCCCTCTTGATTTAATCATCAGTAGACATCTCATTACCATTTGTGATGCTGCATAGTCATAAAAGCATTTTGGCCACAGCCTACAAGTGCAACAAGTTTCTGTTTCATCTTTTGGCTGTAGGCCACCTTCAGGAGATGCTAGAATGGATATTGGTAGAGGGGAATTCAGATGATGAGCAGGATCACAGTGCTTCATTGCAACTCACATCTCAGAGCACCATCTCAGAGTCCGTCACCACAGGGATGAGCAGGTATGGTTGGAGGAGTGCAAGTCATTGGGAGGTACAAGGGCATTAGTGGGCTGAAGTCTGGCATGGGTTACAGAGAATCTGGTGCATGGGCTCACTGGAGGGAGGGTCTACACATCCACACAGCCCTGGAGGCCTTGGATGAGGACCAAGATTAGGATGCTTTCCTGCCAGCCCGATGCGGGTGCAGAGCGAGTTGGTGCGTGAGCTCTCAAGCCTGCCTCACCGAGTGCAGCAGATGACAAGAAACATGGAGCCGTACATTTCCAGCCTCTGATAGGAGGCTGTATTGAGCCAGGAGACCACGGTCTCCACTCTGGAGACTACATGTACTTCTTCTCAAGGGACCCAGCAAAACAACCATCAGAAAGCAGCTACTGGTTCACGGGACAGCTGGTGTGGAGGCCACATGAGTCTGACCCTTGCTGATAGCTGAAGAATTCTGGTCGCTCGTCTCTGGTCTCTGCCACACAGGAGCAGCTTGAGGCTCTGAAGGATCAGCAATATGTCACCAGGGAACAGCTTGATGTCCTCGTTGAGCAGAAAGATTCCACTCATGAATAGCGTGCTGCTGTCAGTGGAAACAGGGATGTTACCCATGACCTCGCTGTGATTCTCCAGGAGCAAAGGATTGCTGCACATCAGCAACTAGCTGTTGTCAATGAAAATAGAGATGCTGCATGTCAGCAGAATGTCCTCTCACACGAGCAGAGGGATGCAACAAGTGAACATCTAGATCTGCCACAGGGACAAAGATTTAGCACAGGGGGACTCACCTTTCTTCTGCAGGAACAGCGATGTGACCTCCCTAACTCCACCCCACTCTTCGTCACAAACAACATATGATGTGTGTGGAATGATTCTATCAGTAAGGATTCCACACAGGAACTTCTGACATTGACCAGCCAGATTTCCAATAGAAATATGCAGTTAGCAGATAGGAGACTTTAAGTGTATCATTCCAGGCTGCAGCGACATTTGGGCCCCCAGGGTGGGGAGGGGTGGTCAGTCGAAGCAGTGGAAACGTCCATCCCACAATACAGTCACTCCCAAAATGTTTAAAATTTCCAACAGAAGAGTTGATATTCCTAAAACGATTTTGATTTTTTTGTTAAATTTCAGGATAACTTAGACAAACAATCTGTGAGAGACTCAGTTACGATCTCTATTATTAAATAAATACCTTGCTAATATAAAGGTGCCTAGGCAAACATACAATAAACTCTGCATGATTTATCCTATCAAGCTGGTTTATACAGCATCATAAATAATAAATGGGCAAATGGTTCATTTAACGAGCAAAGAACTTCAGCCTACTACATTTGTTGTATGACATGCTACAAAGAACTAGACATCACTCCCTAATCTAATTAATGATCTTATTTTGCATTGGTTTATTAATTTCATACTTCTTCCAATACAAATCACAAAATAAATACCATGCATTCTTGGAATTTCCATCATTTGACATTTGGAACAAATGCTACTTTGATAATAATGCTTACCTCTTCCCATTCAGCTGTGAAGGAAGGTGTTCGTTCCAAACATTTTCCGGTGCATTGTTTGCTTTCCTTAAGGTAGTTTGATACAGACTCACAGCGCGTGTTCCTCGATTCTTCCTCGATAGGTGAGCAAGTAATAAGGTTGGAGTCTGACTTTGAAATGTTTCTGGCTAACTGTAATTCAAGAAGAGTTTTTCCTCCTGATCTTACCCTTCCTAAAGTGCACGCTCTGTCTTCAAAGCCAAGCTTTTCTCCAGTGTTGCTTATCCAGTGATCGTCATTCCGGAAAGTTCTGGTGCTGACAAAAGTGTCACTGTCATTCTGGTTCACTTTTGTGTGGAAAATGGTCTTATAAACAACTTGTGGTTTGCCTTCTTTGTCTAATATTGATGCATCACTGTCATTATGCTGCACTTGTGCCTCATTTGTTTCATCTGTACATTGTAGTGAATCTGTTTTAATTAACTTTGGCTCCTGGGTTGACTCTTTGATTCTCAAGGTGCTGTCGCCGGTGAACTCCTTATTTGTTTTCGTGTACAGATGATAAGGATTCTCTGGAGATTCACAAGCTGGGGAAGAGCCATGCAATAAACCTGCAAACTGCTTCGGGATGTGCCCATCATGGAGTTCTTCTTCTGCAGAGGCTTCACGTTGGCAAAGATTCTCCTCTGGCAAAGACAGGATAAGTTGTTAGTAATTTCAACGTATACAGAAAATGCTTAAAGGATGAGTTGTATTTAATTAAAGTAGAGGTAAGTTTGCTTCAGAAGTAAAATAAAGAGCAATTTACCGATCTCTCTATCCCTGTACTGGAGGCATGATTTTACCCAATCAGAACTGATAGTGCTCACTTTTGTCAAATTTCCTTATAAATTAGAAGGAAGCCATTTGGCCTATTTAGTCTATAGCAGCTCTCAGAGCAACCCTATCCATGCTATTCTCCCACTTATTTTCCCTAGAAGCCTTTACTCTCCCACACGGCCAACAATTCTAACCCCATGCCTCCCCACAATTCTCCTGCCACCCACCCTCAGCAGGGGCAGTTCACAGTCGCTAACTTATCTACCGGAGGCGGGAAGAAATTGGAACACCCGGAGGAAACTCTGGAGGTCACAGGAAGCAAGTGCAAAATCCACGCCGGTAGCACCTCTGGGTGAGGGTCAAACCCGGTCACTGGAGCTGTGAGGCAGCCGCACTAATGCTGAGATGTTGCCAAGTATTTCACTTTAACTGCTTCATTCAGACTGAAGCATTTCTTAACCACGCTTTGTAAAGTTCCATATTAGTGAAAGATTACACTTCTTTGTTTGAGCTCCACAGCATATTGCACTTACATCTCTGAAATGCTTCAGTTTTATTTCAACATGTTTGAATGAGACAAATCAAGAGAAAGAATCCGGCAAGTTCTCCTTCACAGACACAAACTGTACACTGAGAACAGGATAAGGATGTGTCTATGAGATGCTAATATTAAAAAGCAAAAAAAAAGCAGATGATGTGAATGAAATTATTATATTAATAATGATTCTCCCAAAACTTCTGAACTGAGTCAATCAATAAGTCCAGCAAATTACCTGCATGATCCAAACTCTGCCCCAGCATACTTTTTTGATCCTATTGCAAATGACACTTTTCATAGACAAGCATCAGCTCTCTTGAAAACAAACTTAAACCTTATATGCTCAGTGAATGATATACTCGGTACCTCAGGGTTCATCATTTCCCTTTGGCTTATAAGAAAGTGGAATGTATTGCCATTCAGATATGCTTAAGCTCTGTACAATTATAACACCATACTGACAAAAAAAAAACAGGAAATTGCATTTATGTATTGACAATTGCAAAGAGATCCCTCAAAATGTTTTACAAATAGACACATGGTAGCAGATAATAAATCAGAAGGGAAGAGAGATGACTGTAAACTCTGTGGCAGAGGAGGATTTTGTAATGGCTTTTAAAAGTTGAAGAAGCAGGAGCAGAAGCTGGCCCCTCAGCCATGTCCTTCTGTTCAACAAGATCATGGCTGATCATTTACCTGCCCTATCCTAGTATCTCTGGGCTCCTTGAATCCCCAGAAATCTGTTGATCTCAGTTTTGAAAGCAGAACTCCAAAGATTTGCCACAATCCTAAATGGCCTACCCCTTATTTTGAGACTAACACCCCTAGTTCTAGGCTCCTTAGCCAAGGTGGTGGGGTGGGGGGGATCATCCATCCCAAATTCAAACTGTCACGCCCTAAAAATGTTGTATGTTTCCATGAGATTGCCTTTCATTCTTCTAAATTGTAGAGAATAGCAGTCTAGACAATTTGATCTCTCTTCATAAGACACACCCAACATTCCAGGAATCAATCTGCTGAATCTTCACAACTCCATCTATAGCAATTATACACAATACTCCAGGTGTGATCTCACCAAGGTTCTACATAATTGCAGTAAGATATCTTTACTCTTGTACTGTAATCCTCTAGTAATAAAGGCAAACATATAACTTGCGTTCCTAATTTTCTGTTGCACCCACATGTCAGCTTTCAGTGACCTATGTACACTCAGGTCTTATGGGTCATCAACATTCCCAACCTATCACCCATAAAAAATCCTCTGCTTTCCTGCTTTTTGCATCAAAGTGAATAACTTCACATTTCTTTTCACTGTACACCACTTGTCACGTTGTTGTCCATTCACTCAGCTTGCCTATATGCTCCTGAAGCCTCTTTACATCCTCGTTTCTACTCACATTCTCACTTTGTTTCTGATTTACCCTACCACTGATACAGAGGTCAGTAGTTTGCTGTTTTCTCTTTTCCTCCTTTCCTAAATTGCAGTGAATGTTTGTTAATTTCCAATCTTCAGGAACCATCCCAGAATCTATGCAATCCTGGAAACTGATAAAGTATCTGCTATCTTTACAGCCAGCTCTTTCAATGTGCTGGGATGTAGATCAACAGGTCCTTGGGATTTAGTAGTTTTCAGGCTCATTAACCTCTCTTGTAGTATTTAGAACAGTACAGCACAGTACGGGCCCTTCAGCC
>JARFYF010000051.1:28763121-28777054 GCA_030265395.1 Rhina ancylostomus | reverse complement strand
TCTTGTTCCCTTCCCCCCCCCCCCCCCCCAATAAAATCTCTTCATCCTCTGGGAAAATCACTTGTTCATCTTTGCTAGTTGAGGGAAGATAAATCTGGACTTCTCAAAATAAATATAGTTTGTGGGATTAATTGAGCAATGGGTTGTATTAACTGTGCAGTTCTGGTCCAGCCCTGGTTTAAGGGGAGAGGGAATTCAGAGAGATGTTTGAGGAGGAGAGAGATGGGGCAGTGTAGGGAGAACTTTGGATCTGATCTATGTTGTCCCTGCTCCAGAAGTGTGTGATGGGACATTGCAGAAGAAGATGTGATTGGATTTCTGTCAGTGGATTCGGAGGACTGATCCCAGAGAGAACTCGATCCCTGCAGGGAGTGGTTGAGGTGGATGGTATGGATACATTTGGGGAGGGGCAGTGGGTTGGACAAGTCAAGGATTTGAAGTCATTAGTCCTTTTACAATGTGGAAGTAGAAGTGAAACAAAACAAGCTGTTGGCGTGTTGGCAAACGCAGTCATTCACCTGTGCCCTGTGGGGAGAGGGGCTGCGTTGTCAGGATGCTGTAGGTCTAGTCACTGAATGGTGCACTGGGACGTCACGCTGGGCCTCTGGAGAGGAGGGGTGGCTGGTGAGCCTCCAGCACGGCCGGTGATAAACTCCAGCCTGGCCAACTGCTCCCTCAGCTCACTGGCTGTGGGGGAGGTGTCTTATGTGACTCCGTTTGAGGGTGAATTTAACATTGAAAATAATTAAAGTGGATGCACTAGTTGGAATTATATGTGTGAAAGCCTGAAAATCAACTTCACAAACCCATCTAGGTGCAAGGCATGGTCAAGAAATGGCACATGGCATTGGAATCACAGTCATACAGCACAGAAGCAGGCCCTTCAGCCCAACTCATCCATGCTGACCAAGGTGCCCATCTAAGCTAGTCCCAATTGCTTGCACTTGGTCCATATCCCTCTAAACCATGTACCTGTCTAAATGTCTTTTAAACGTAATTGTACCCACCTCTACCACTTCCTCGGGCAGCTCGTTCCACACACCCACCACCCTCTGTGGGGAAAACTTGCCCCTCAGGTCCCCTTTAAAGTGAGAGGGGAAAGATTTAAACCTATTGTCCAGTTTTAGACTCCCCTACCCTGGGAAAAAGACTGTCACCATTCACCTTATCCACGCCCCTCATGATTTTATAAACCTCTATGAGATCACCCCTCAGCCAAGGAAAACAGTCCCAGTAACATCCTGGTGAATCTTTTCTGCACCCTTTCCAGCTTAAAGACTCCTTCCTATTGGTGGGTGACCGGAACTGTCCACATTGTAAGTGTGTGGTGAGGCTGGCACGGATGCCACACTGTGGGGCCTGTTTTACACACCCGACCTGCTGCCATCTGCTTTTACCAGTTGGTTAGAGGTTGTTCTGATTTCAACCTTGAGTCCAAGTCCCCCTGAGAGACTGGGAGCTTCTGGTCTCCTCCTCGACGGTGGGGGGAGAAAGGGGGAAGATGAGAGTGAAAAAGGGGCAAACGCACAGATGAGCAAAGCTCAGCCGTGACGGATTGGTTGTATGTTCCATGCTCTGGTCCCTGGCTGTCTCAAGGCACTGGAGGAGCATGGTATTCCAGATCTTTCTCTCCCACTGAAGGAGATTTAGCTGTGGAGCAACTTAGGAGACATGATGTGTACAGACACCAGCAGAACTCGGGACGAGGCTGTGCCTGGGTGTATTTATTTGGCAGCACTATGGTGAGACAGTAATTCCACGTGCCCCTTTCCCGGCTAGCCATTCCATTCCAGGACAAAGCTTCCCACCCACCCACCCACCCCCCAAACACTCCCTCCCTCCAACACTGGCGCACAGTGGCTGCATTGTGCGCCATCCTCAAAATCGGCTGCAGGTACTCACCCCGGCTACCTGCAGCCTCTGTGCCCCAAAAGTAAAGTTACCTGCCACCACTGGCAAGTTCCCCCCACCCCAGTCACACCCCTCCCTGACTGGGAAATAATCACTGTTCCTTCACCGTCACCGGGTTGAAGTCCTGGAACTCCCTCCCTGACCACTGTAGGAGCCTCTTCACCAGAAGGACTGCAGCGGTTCAAGGGGGGGCAATAAATGCTGGCCTTGCCACTCACAGATCCTCAGAACAAAGACTTTAAAAGCATCAGCTCTGGTGACAGACGCTGGTGGACGAGGAAGTCACACTGGGGTCCCGGGGGGAGAGGAGAGGAGTGAGTGAGTGAGGAGATACCATCAACCCTAACCCATTGACCCTAATCCGTTCCTAACGCACTTCATTCCCCCCACTTTCTCATCCACTCCCCCCCCCCATTCTACCCCTCACCCACACACTGAGGGGTAATTTACAGTGGTCCATTAACCCACCAACCCGCACGTGGTTGGGGTGTAGGAGGGAACTGGAGCACCTTGGGGGGGGGAGCGCAGAATGGGAGGGACCCTAGGCAGTCACAGGGAGAATGTGCAAACTCCACACACAGACAGGGCCGGAGGTCGGGATCGAGCCCAGGTCCCTGGGGGTGTGAGGCAGCAGCTCTACCCACTGCGCCACGGTGCTGTTGAAGTGTTGATGGGTAACACTGTTGTCCTTGGTGTCTACTTGGTGGCTTCTCCTGGTGAGGACACGCGCGCGCACACACACACACACACACACACACACACGGGGTGGGGGGGTGTAAAGTGAGGTTAAATTCAGCTGCACCCTCACTCAACACCAATTCACACACAGAGTGGGACCCACCCACCTCACCCCTCACCCAGTAACAGTTACATCAGCCCCTGACAACCCCTTCCTCCTCCTGAACCCTGGTGGTGGTCTGAGAATGGGATCCCAGTGGTAGATTGGGAGGGTGGTCCCACTGGGGGAGGGTTCCAGGGTGGAATGCAGTTGTCCCCATCGCCCAGCCTGGGTCTGCACCTCCCGATTCCTCCTGACCCACTCTCCTGGTGTCGGCCGTGGGTCCCGGAGCAGGGGTGGGCGAGGAGGAGGAGGAGGGGGTTTGGGGGTCGCAGCTGCCCACGGTTTCTGCAGACACCTGCGCCACGGCCGCTTCCACTGCCCAGTGGACGATGCAGCGAGCCACCCTGTGCAAGGCTGCCTCCGGCAGCGGGGCCTGTCCAGGGAGACCCTCACCCCAGCCTGCCCCACCCTCTGCTAGCGCCCCGTTCCCGTTTGCACATTGCCAGGGGCGGGGATCCTGGGCATCCGCTCCTGCCCCACAGCTGGGGGCAGGAAGGGAGCTGCAGGTGGGAGCCAGGGCTGGGATATGGGGCATGTCCAGCACCGAGCTGCCAGCTGGGAGAACTTGCCCAGGGCCACCAGCAGGACTTCTGGCGCTGCTCCCGAGTTCACTCGTGCTGGACCGTCCTGGCCCAGGAGCCTCCCAGGTCGGTTCCTGCATCAGGTCCTCGATGGGGAGCCCTTCTGGCCCATTAACCTCTCCGATGCCACCTTGCTTTGCCAATGACATTGGTGCCAACCCAAGTTGGGGCAGGGACCCATCTCCTAGGACAGGGGGTGTCTCATCGGGATTTCCCCACTCCATCCCGGCATTGCTAACCTCCGCCGTTGATCCCAGGGCAGGTGGAGGGGTCTCTCCCTGCAGAGGACCCGCAGCTTTGCCCAACGCCCCCTCTGCGTGTCCACTGGCGCCCACCCAGCCCTCTGCTGGGACCGTTCCCACTCCCCCTTCACACGACCCAGACCGGGACCGTCCAGGGGCACCTGTCTCCTGGTGTCCCAGGCGCAGGGATCCAGAGTGTCCCGGGGCAGCTCCAGGGGGGTCTGTCCATCCCTGCTCCTCGCCCCTGACTGGTGATATCCATGGGTCCCCAGGAACCCGGTGCCCTGCGCTGATGGTGCCGCCCGACACTCCCACTCCCTTCCTGGCCGAGCCCCTCCGCTCCTTCCTCGGGGCCACCAGCCGCCTGAGGGAGGTCCACCCTCTGCCCGACTTGGCTCCTGCCCGGCAGACACCAGTGCCCGGGGGTTTGGCCCCGTTGCCCAGGCCCCCTGCTCCTGTCCCTTGGCCGGCACTCCCGCCCGGCTGCCCCTGGCTCTCCCTCGAAGACCTGCCCCCCACCTCATCCCCTCTCCCCTCCCTGGGTTTTCTGACGCAGATCAGGGCCCCCCACGAGGCTCTTGCACCCCTCAGACGCCTCTGCCTCCTCCCCCCTGCCTGCCCCGCCTCGCCTGGCTCCCTGGTGACGCGGGACAGGGGTCCATTCGAGCTGGGACAAGACTGAGGGAGGGGCTCTCCGCCCGTGGAGCTGCCCTTGCCACTGTTGCTTCTGGCATTGGATGCAGAGATGGTGTGACCGATGCACCCCGTGTCCCCGGGGTCCCGGGCACCCCTGGGGCTCCTGGTGCCTGTGGGACATTCCCAACTGACGGGGTCTTCGCCATCCCGGAGAACATCTGAAGCACCGAGGTCCGTCCCGTCCCTGGACCCCGCCGGCTTTGTGTGGCTCGCCCTCCTCTTCTGTCCCAGGAGGAGGAGTTTGGGAGCACCCCCTCTCGTCAGCTTCCTCACCAGGCCGACCCTGCGGGTGGGGCGAGATGTGCGTTCCTCCTCCATCCCGATCCGCTGCTCCATGCCTCCTGGTCACCCCGCTCCGGCGATCCCTGCTGGGGCTTCAGGTCCCGAGTGCAGGCGCCACACCGGGGGAAAGGGGGTGGTCTCCTCTCCTCCCCAACACCCCGGTCAACATCCCCTTGCTGGTAGCTTCCTTCAGGCCGATCTGCAGAATACACACAGCAGGTCAGGGCAGGACATGGTTAAAATTGTTATGTTGGTTTTCGAAACAGGAAGAGAATTCAGAAATCGGAGGTACAAAGGGACTTGGGAGTCCCAGTGCAGGATTCCCTAAAGGTTAACTTGCAGGTTGAGTCGGTAGTAAGGAAGGCAAATGCAATGCTAGCATTCATTTCAAGAGGACTTGAATATAAAAGCAAGGATGTAATGCTGAGGCTTTATAAGGCATTGGTCAGACCACATTTGTAGTATTGAGAGAATTTTGGGCCTCATATCTAAGGAAGGGTGTGCTGTTGTTGGAGAGGGTTTACGAGAATGATCCCAGGAATCAAAGGCTTAACACGTGAGGGGCATTCAATGGCTCTGGGTCTGTACTCACTGGAGTTCAGAAGGATGAAGGGGATCTCATTGAAGCCTACTACCAAATATTGAAAGGCCTGGCTGGAGGAGACATGGAGAGGATGTTTCCAGTAGTGGGACAGTCTAGGACTAGAGGGCACAGCCTCAGAATAAAAGGACGTCCCTTTAGAACTGAGATGAGGAAGAATTTCTCTGGCCAGGTGGTGGTGAATCTGTGGAATTCAAGACAGCTGCGGAGCCAATCATTGGGTATACTTAAAGCAGAGGATGATAGGTTCTTGATTAGTAAGGATGTCAAAGGTTACGGGGAGAAGGCAGGAGAATGGGGTTGAGAAGGAAAAATAAATCAGCCATGATCAAATGGTGGAGTAGACGCAATGGGCCAAATTGCCTAATTCTGCTGCTGTGTCTTATGGTTATGACCTTGCACCTTACTGTCTACCTGCACTGCACTTTCTCTGCAGCTGTTACATTTTATTCTGCATTCTGTTATTGTTTTATCTTGTACTACCTTAATTCACCATGTACTGAATTGATCTGCATGAACAGTATGCAAGACAAGTTTTTCCACTGTACCTCAACACATGTGACAATAATAAACCAATTCCCTCCGAAGGGACGAATTTTAGTACTGCCAAGACCATCCATAGCCCAAATACTTAATACCTTACACACTGAGAGCTAAGCATTGGTACTGAGATCTATTAACCACTTGGATGTGAATGTAGAAATGATCAGTAAGTACATGGGTAACACAAAGTTGCTGGGGTTATGGATCCTGAGGAAGGGTTTCTAAAGCTACAGCAGGATACGGATCAAATGGAAAGTTGGGTGGAGCATTGGCAGATGGAATTTAATCCTGACAAGTGAGAGGTGATGCACTTTGGGAAGTCAAATAGAGCTGGTACAGCAATAAGAATTATTAATGAATTGAGGGGCTTTGGATTCAAGTCCATAGTTCCCTGAAAGTGGTGAAGGCATAAGGCATGCTTACCTACATAGTTCAGGGCATGGAATATAAAAGTTGAGACATTCTGCTGCAACTTTATAAAACACTGGCTCAGACTGAACTTGGAGTATTATGTGCTGTTTTGGTAGGAAGAATGTGGTTGTGATGCAGAAAGTACAGAGAAGATTCACCAGGACGTTGCCTGGATTGGAGGACTTCGGTTATGGAAAGAGATTGGATAGGCTGTTTTTTTCCCACTGGAGTGAAGGAGGCTGAGGGGTGACCTGACAAAAGTATATAAAATTATAAGAGGTATAGATAGGGGAGAGACTCAGAATCTTTTTCCAGTAGTAGGGGTATCGAAAATAAGACATCATAGAGTTTAAGGTGAGAAGAAGGAGTTTTAATGGGGATTTGAGTGCAAAGCTTTTGTTTTACAGAGTGGTTGATACCTGGAACTCACTGCCAGAGGAAGCGCTGCAGTCAGATACAATCACTCCATATAAGAGACAGTTAGATAGGCACTTAAATAGGCAAGGCAAAGAAGGATACAGACCTAATGTGGCCAAATGGAATGTGCATAGATGGGCAAAAAGGTTGGCATAAATGTGGTGGGCTTAAAGGACCCATTTCTCTGCTGCACTACTACATGATTCTATGACAATATTTCAGGTACAGTCTCACCTGGGCTCTATATAATACAGTAAGATACCTCTGCTTTTGTACTCAACTCTCCTTGCAGAAAGTCCAATGTGTTGTTTCTAATTGTTTGTGATACCAGCATGTTAACCTCTAATGTTTTGTGAACAAAGGCCTCTCTGAACACTAATGCTTTTGATCTCTTACTATTTAAAACTCTGCTTTTCTCATTTCTTTTATGAAAGTTGATGATTTCACAGCTTTAGACCACATAAACTACCTGCAATGTCTTCACCATTCACTTAGCCTGTCCATATCCCATTCATCCTCCTCACAACTCACACCATCACCCAATGTGATCATACTTATTATTTTTCTTATAATGTTAATTGTCAGGGCATTCAGGCTTGGTCTTATTCCTGAGGCCACTGAATTTATCTGAAAATTGGCAACCCCCTCCTATCCGATATAGGAAGACCAACCACAGATGGGTAAGTTTGTGCGCATGATATGGCATGATTAACTTTAAACTCTTATTGAAGCCAAATAAATGGTTCAAAAAGACACAGACAGTGAAAGATTGATACAGGAAAATTAACATGGAAATGCTTTTGTAAAATTCCCATACTTTCAAAAGAAACAACTTATCTGGTAGTAAGTTGGAAAAGGAATTACTTATGCTGTTTTCCAATTGTTTTCTTTTTTTTTTACACAGTGTTCATGTGTAAAACTTTAAGGTCAATCTGTCGTGAAGAACAGCTGAGACAGGTGAAGAGTTTGCAAGTCTGATATCTTTCTGGAGCTGGGGATTATGTTTTCTTTTTTTTTGGTTTGCTGGCTACACAAAGCTAGACTTTCTTCTCGTTGCTTCCAAGAGTGGAAGACCACCAGGCAATTTCAGCCAACCCATCCATCCCTACATTCATAATGGAGGGTTCTTAAAACTAGGTATGCCAGTCTCTTTGAGGACCTTGATCGTCAACACCCAAATCCAGAGATCCCATTCCTTTCTTGGATCTCACTCAGCCAGAGGACCAAAATCTCTGAGGTGTCGGGATTGCTGGGGGTGGAGACCAACTAACTGGTGGTTCAAAGGCTGGGAGATGCTGATGAGCATACTTAATTGATCCAGTGTCAACATCACACAGTGTTTGCCAAATGGCATACGTAGGTCTCTGCTTATATACCTGCCTTCCAATTGGAAACAAAGATACATGCTAGCAGTCACTCCCGCAGCTGCCAGAGGAGGTGAAGGAGCAAAAGCACAAAACAGGTGGGACAAGGTGGGATAAAATACACTGATAGGATTCAGGACAGTAGATGCATGTAACAAATAGCCATTTGGTGAGCTCTATGTCCACTGGTAGATGAACTGCTTCCATAGTTATCTCTTCACACTCCTCTGTGGTTATGAAGGTGATGATGACATTCAACTTTAAAAGTACATGATCATTGCGTTCTGCCTGGTTGGATCATTATGATATCAATCAAGATGGCATTCATCTGGCAACCGATGCACTTTACAGAAGAGTTGGGGAATTCATTAAATTAGACCTCATAGGAAGAAGGCCGTCAGGTAGTACCTTTTTATAGACTATAGACTTTCTCACTTAATCGCCTGTGAAAATGAAGCGACTAACATGGAATTTCCAGTCCTTTAATTTTATGTGTGTTTCATGTTAAAAACAGGACAAGAGAATTTAAAAAGCAGAGATCATCTTGGAAGAGTAAGAGCAAAAAATTTATATAAGTGAGACTGTGTAAGATTCTTATGGCATTCAATTTTAACTGGAACAAGAGTGTTCAAGTGCTGTTGGAAACATCTGATATTTCTGTCAGTCTTTGATCTGCCAGAGCATAAAACTCTCGACAGAAAAAGCTTATTTGCCTTAGGAACACTTTCACTGTCATTACTGAAGTACATGTTTCTTCATGTTCCTCAGAATAATTCCCGGGGACGGTGGGTTTGTCATTCGAGAAGAGATTAAGCAGACGGGACCTGTCTGGAAAAATGAGAGATAATCTCATTGAAATGTAAAAAGTTCGCTGGAGCTTGACAAGGTAGATGAAGAGTTGATGTTTCCACTGGCCACAGTATCTAGAAGCAGGGTTAATATTCTCAAAATAAGGGTCAACCACTTGGACAGAAATGTAAATTCTTCCCTGGGTAGAGGACCTTTGGAGTTTTCTACCCAAAGAGAGTTGTGGAGGTTAGTCGCTCAGTATATTCATGACAGAGATAGGTAAATTTTTAGACCTTGAGGGAATGAAGAGATACGTGGTTAGTGGGAGAAAGTTGTGAAAGATCAGCCGTGCTCCTATTGGATGGCAGAGCAGAAAGGCCTGCTCCTGCTTTTAGTTCTGTTCATATGTTCTTTTCCCTTTTATTCCCTCTCATCCATGCTTTCCAGACCTATATGAAGCTACATAAATTTATCTAAAGCAACAAAACTCTTCCAGTTTATTACATTAGCAGTTGGGCTTAACTTGTAAATGGTAGAAGGCTGGTTACTGTCCATTTGTCCAAGATGTAAATGTTTCCTTTCAGCTGAGTATACCCTCCAATTCATGGAGGTACATATTTAAAATACTTTATTTTTCAACCAAGCCAATGACTGGAATAAGGACCTGATAACTCGGGCTGCATCATTATTTTCAAGCTGGCAAATTTCATGATTGGTAAGCCAATTGGATACCAAACATTAATAGAATTCTATGAACATGTTCCTTTCTAAACAACAGCACATCAAAATAACAGCTCCAATTTTGTAAGACAAGCAAAAATGAGATGGAGCTGAAGCACAACATAATTTCACCTCAACGGTAGTCCAGAGCTGTGTCACACTGTGTGGTGGAAAGTGCTTCTGTGTTCCTTTTAACTCGAGCAGGTTAAACAGCTAAATTGCCCAGAGTCCTTGGAGTGCACTTCAATGGGATATAGGAAAATTGGGGATTATAAGAGGTGCAGTTTACCATTATAGGAAAATGTTCTAATTATCTGCAAGGAAACAGTGGAGGTACCATTGTATTCGATGTTGAAATGTTGGAAGAAATGGTCAGCCAATGTGCCACAGAAGGGTGGCACAATTTAGCATGAAGGCATGTTCTGTTAACCGTATAAATGAAAACTAAGTGACAGTGTCAAATGGGCCATTATCTGTCAAGGCAGTTCCTCGGCGTCGGGGGTGACTTGTTCCCAGTTCAGTTCTGAGGGGGGATGATAAGACCAATGTGGGAAGTATCAGAAAGGATATCAGAAGGAAGACCAAGGAAAGTACATGGTTCCTACCTCTGCTCATGTTTCTCTGCAGAATGCCGTTTAAAGCACAATTTACAATTATTACACATTAAAACATTGCACCAGACATGGACCCCAGACATTCCTTACAGCTTGGGGCAGCAGCCAAAAAACAAACTAACGGATGTCCAAGCTTCCAGCCTGATGTACTGCTCTTTAGTTGGGAGATATTCTTGGTGGGATCAACAGTTGTGGAAGCAGCAGTCAGCCCAAGTTTCCCTATAGACATGCAGTTATTGTTTCACACATTTGCAAAAAAGAGAACAGTGAAAAAATGATGGCTTTAAAGCTGCATCTTGGGCAACAGCAAGCAAAATAATATTGCTGGGGTCAGAGTGCACTGGGCATTAAAAGGGCACAAGCCCCTTTTGGTCATAGGGTAAGTTTAAGAAGCTGACATAGGTAACTTCTATGATGCTTTGCATTCAAGTGCCTTCAATTGCTTTCCTGCCAGTCAGGAAAATCTCTGCACTCTGCCCATCTCTGTGTAACAAGTTGTCGTCTCTGACAGAGTTGAAACCTTGCTTGATGCATGCGGCCTCTACAGAACATCTGATCTAACAGATGCCTTTTTCTTGCAGTGGTAACTTTGCTGATCTGGAATGAACTCACTGTGTTGCCTGCAGCAGATGGTGCGACTTTGACAGCTTGAAGTGCAAAGAGAGGATAGTTGAGAGATGGCTTCTCTGACTTGTTGGATGAGGGATCCCAATCGTACCACTTATGGACAAAACAGCAGCATTTGCTACCATCTACTTGGAATCCACTGTCTAATCTGAATCACGCAATGTATTTGGAACTTACAAACTGAAATCTAACCCCAGAACATTTTATGGCGACATTTCAAGACCCTTCAGCAAGTAAAGAAAGGGATGAATAGAAAGGGAAAAAATACAGCAATATAAGGAGAAAATATAACTGGAGGAACTAAAATATGGCTTTTAAAAGCAGTGATAATCATTTAAGAAGCCATTTCCAGCAGACTTGGTCTCAGGATGCCAATGCCACTTGCAATAAACAATGATTATACTTCTTAGAGGCTCATGCATGCCTGTACCATCACTTAACATTCTTCACTGCCACACTTACCCCTCAACCCTCTCCCGCCAACATTTATTCCCTCCTTTACCTCAAACTGTGAAACTGGCTTGTGATTTTGTAGACCCAGTACTTATGAACTGCACACACACAGAATGAGTCCCTGTCAGCAGAGTGAAAATTCATAAAATTGGCTCCACAAGGTTCACTGAATAAATAGCTGGTGAAGCAGTTGAACATTGACATTACAACTCTAGGATTATAGGGTGCAATCTGATCAGAGGCAAATACTTCAACCTGGCAGAATAGGCAAGGTTTCCCCACTTTGATGGAAAATTATTCATTAAAACGGGAGGGATTTGTCAATCAAGGAAAACGGCAGCAGTAAAAGTCACTTCTCTTTACCTTTGGGCTGACAATTCATGTTTAATCAGTCAATTTAGAGTGTACTGCAGGAATATGAGCTGCAGGGAGTCATCCCATTAGCCATGATAGAAGGTTTTCTCTGAGTGCCTTCATAAGATGTTTGTGGTGTTGATACACAAGGAATCCTCAATGTCCATCTCCTGGTAGCACGAAGTAAGGAAATGTAAAAATAATTTTTATTTATATTCATTCTGTTTGAATTTTGTGCTCATCAAGATGAAGAATATCAGTGTTGTGGAGTGAAAATGCTGTTTTATTTTTTGACATTCTACAACGGCATTGTCCAAAGACACATTTAACAGCAACTTCCTCCCAGTAAATTAAGACAACTCTTTTCATCATTCATGGAAATTAAATTAATTTCAAGGGAGTATAGTATATTCTGTGCCTTGAGTCTTGGCAGCCAGTTCCACACGGAACTTCCAGTATTTCTCAGTGTATGTGCCGGTAAGTGTTGGCACACTCCAGCAAACATGGAAATCCCAAACTAACTGGCTGAGCTTCACCACCCATTTTCCAGCTGAAGATCTTGTTAAGGGTTCTCTGACATTTACACTGGGGAATCTGCTCTCAGATTCAGCCCCAAGCTAGAAACAGAAGGAGGTTTTATTTTATTTATAAGGCTTACAATTATTTGTGTTTTGTTTAATGCTATCTATATCTTTAGTTGATTTTCATTTTTAGATTACAAAGTTGCATAATTTTTATTAGCTTTTTTAAATGTTTCGAAATTGATAGATACTGACAGCTTTGGCAGTTGCGATCATGGCTTTTCTGGCAATTAAAGACTTTTAGAGGAGTTTCTTGGGCAGGACTTGCTTCTGCCTGCCCACAACATTCATTACCTTGCTTGAGGCACTGCCACTGCTCAGGGCCTGTACTTGGCTTCAGGAGGGTCTGGGCTAGTGTGAGAGGCCTTTCAGAGTCAGTGACCTGGAATAGGGAACAGCAGTAGCAAATGCAGTCAGCAGGCCCTACTCAGGAAATCTGGACCATTTTGTGCGAGAAGAACATTGCTTTATTTATAATTTATAATCTTTATAGATTATCCAATAATAAAAAAAAGAGACAGGATAATAAGGGAGTTGCACTGCAGAAAGCAACTTATCTAATTATGAAATTGACATTCCTTTAACCTAATCGCTGTGCATACAGATTTTTTTCAAAAACACCTAAGCAATCACCGATATAAAATAAACAATTAATACAGTCAAAATACAAATTCAAATAGAAAATTCAGCAAAGAATAAAATTGTTACTGAAGAGCCGCAACTTGAAAAGTGGCATCACAATTAAAAATTGAATAGGATTTATTAAAAAAGATAAACAATTTGTTTTGCAATTTGAATACAGAAGCATTTTTATTTATAATGTCAATGTAATTATTTCCCATGTAAGGGAACCATTGGGATGCTCTTTCAGACCCAAATACTGCAGCTGAAATGTCCACCCACCCATGCACACCACCCCCTCAGCCACTCAGGAAGAAAAGAAAGTAAAGCCTTTTGGACAACGACATGTCCACACAGTTTAAAATGCATTCACAAGAACTGGGAGCAAAACCGAAAAAATGACTGCCAATAAAAATGGAAATAGAATTCTTTCTGTACCAAACTTAACATTTATTTCAAGCATTTTATTGCTTTACAAGATAAACAGGGTTTGATTATGATGCTGAGTAACATTAAACCCTCCTTACAATAAGACATTATGGTCGATTACAAAAGCTCAGCATTGACGGAATAAGTTACTGATATCTGCCTGCCAATATCTTCACAGCAGTAACATTCAGTATTGTATGACTCCACATTGGATCATTGCATGGCCAGCACACACAAAATATAGAATAATCAATAACCCCCTACAACCTTACTTCATTTGAACAAGACTTCTAACATATCTTGATCAGAAGCTGAAAATACAAATGATCTGGGAGACTAACTCACTGTGTGGGACAGGACATGAACGAAATTTGTTATAATGTAAAAAGTGGCCCATAAAAATCGAGGCAATTATTTGGCTTTCAAAATTATGAGATGGGTTCATTTTACTTAAAGGGAAATGTGTTGCGCAAACCTTTGCCAGTTGTGGACAAACATGCTGTGGAGTACATTGGGTCAGAGACAAGTTACATCATTGTGATGTTCCCATAACTCCTTCCAAACACTTAACAAAGGTATGTGTTTTTAATCTTGTTATAGTATTCATTGAAAAAATTTGCTGATGCCACAATTAAGCCAAATTAGTTGAAAGTTGGGGATAAGCATGAAGAATTAACCTTCTATTAATTACTGCAATGGGCATATAAAAAATCCATACATATTCGCGTCCAATTCGGGTCACAACGTGAAGAATATTTTGCAACACATGGCTGTAAACATATGGTCAAAGCAGAGCACCAAAAGGAAAAACCTCGTTCCCCCACCCAAACAGAAAGAGAATCGATTGGAATCCCTA
>JARFYF010000051.1:28681105-28697627 GCA_030265395.1 Rhina ancylostomus | reverse complement strand
AATCTGATATGCTGCTAACTGTTGATATGTTGATAAAAAAATGTCATATGTGTTTCAAATACTGTATTAAATTGAAAGAGAAAGCAAAAGCAAGGATGTATTTCTTCATTTTAATAATGGTTCAATTTACAAGAAAAGTATCGGAGATGTGAAGAGAAAGGTGTTTGAAATGTAAGGAGAGGGGAGAGGAGAGAAGGAAGCAGTAAAGGAGAAAGGAGAGTTAGAATAGAGAAGGTGAGAAAGAGTAATAGGAGAAAGATAAAAGCGAAAGGGAGTGCAGAGGATATTCAACCTGGATAAAGGAGGAATTTGGAGGGAGAAAATTAATGTGAAGGGAGAGAACGTAGGATGATGTGAAGCACAAGTTTCTTTGTATCAAACATGCCTGTCATTTAAGCATAAAATAGCATTTATTGATATTTGAGCAGCTCATTTCACTAAAAGCATCCCAGATCCTTCTGAAGTGATACACCTAGAACAGTTCAACACTGCAAATTTTATCTTTTATCTTACTGATAGTGACACAGAAGGAGTCCATTCCACCACATTATGTCCATGCTGGCTCCCAGGGAGGTAACCTCATTCATCCCATTCTCTCTCACACACGTCCATAGATGAAACACAAAAAACAATGTATGACCATGCATTACCGTGTAGATGCTTAAGGAACCAGTTTTTCCCCTCTTGAATGACTCTGTCCTTCCAAAAGGACAAAGGGCTATTGATTTGTGCTCTATATGGATCTTCAGTGAGATATGAAATGTCACTTTGAGGTCAACCACAAATAACTGCTGCCACCTCATATTTGTCCACAGAAGTGCTCCCAGTCCATCAGGTACTAACTGCCAGAAATCTCACCAAAGGATTTAACTGAACTGACTTTGCATCAGCAGGCGGGATGTGTTCAGTGGGGCAGCAGTGCATTCATGTGAATTTCACCAGCACACTCTTTTGCTTCTATAAGCATCAGTGCTAAATTTCAGCAAAAGTTGTGGCGATGAAAGGAAAGAATTAAACCTCATGTCTTCTCAAGTTCTAATACCTGTTATTCCTGAAGATACTCTGGATATTTCCAATGAACGCGGTTTCTTTGTGACTGCGGTGGTCAGGAATTCATAAGGATTGTCCTCCTCTTCTGGAGGGAAACTGTCCAATGATGGAGACAGCCTGATGTCCAGGGTCTGGTCATCTTTCTTTGTTTCTGATTCCTGCAAAAGATCAGAAAAGGTGATTTAAGGACTTTAATTGGATTGTACTGTACAGTTATAAATAAATGTTCAAAGCAGTTCACTTTGCTCTGTTAATATAAATGTTTTGTTATCTGTGGTATATGTGCACTTTTTTTTAAGTTCTACGTCACATTTATTGTTGACTTGTCATGTGGTTCTTTGCAGTGCATTATTCCTGTGTCGTCTGAGTGTTGTATGGACCTTTGCCATCACAAAGTATAATTCAGCACTATTTGGAATACATACTGGGCACTTTAACACAGCATGTTCATTACTGGAGTCGTAACCCTGGAAACGTCACATTTTCTGTTTTTATTTCAGATTTCCAGCATCTGCAGCTTTTTGAATTTCATCCAGCACCCAAAGCTAAATATGCAAAAAAGTTCAAAACCTGGCATTTTTGCCAGGAACTGTAAAATCAATTTATTAAATAAATCCTGAATAAAAACCTAAGATCAGCAATAATGACCATGAAGCTATAAAAACCCATTAGGGAAAGAAATCTGCCACCTTGTCTGATCCGGACTATATTATGTTAGATCTACAGAAATGTGGTTTATTTTCAACTGCCCTCTGAAAACTGTAGCAAATTACAACAAAAAAATATTATAAGAATAGAACAGGAATGACTATACAGCATCAACCTAGACATCAAACATGACACTGGCACAACAACCTCAATGAACTCTTCAAACTCCTCTGCACTAACTTTGAAAGATGTGCTAAATTTGGGACAGATATCCCACAGAACAACCAAGCATAAGCTTGACACGATCATACTCACAGAATGATACCTTTCAATTAACATCCCAAATTCCTCCATCATCATTTCTGGTTATACTACCAATAGGTCAGGCTCACCAAAGATGGCAGTACAGCAGTAAACAGTCGGGTAGGAATGGCACTGGAAGTCCTCAATATTGATTCCTAACCATATGAAATCTCATGGCCTTTACTACCTTCTCTTAAGTTATGAATCAGTAATTCTCTACCAGAAAATTGGAAGAATTGAATGCATTTTGGGTGTAGGAATTCAATGTTCATTACCTTAAGAAAATGAATTCATAAAACCACAAGTGATCCAACTGATTGTATGCCTCAGATCCTCTTTTTCACCTGATCCCCTTATCCCCTAATTCTCTGTGTTCAAAAGCTTGTCATTTTCAACCTTGAGAACACTTAGTGAGTGAGTGTCCACAACCTCTGCTGGGGAAGGGTTGGTAACACCTGAAGAATATGGCAGATGGAGAGAAATCCAATGAAACAAAGAAGAAAAAACTGCTCGACTTTTTCCTCACCAACCATCTGTCTGCAATGCTATAGATAGACATGACCACCAAATGGTCCAATGGAAGCAGAATCCTATCTTTGCACTGAAGGATTTTTTTCTGTGGCACCGACACTACGGTAAGTGGGATGAAATCAGAACATACCTAAAAGCTCAAACCTGGACAATGAGCAGCAGCAGAACTGCGCCCCACCACAACCCATAAACTCAAGGCCATCTGATCACTTTAACAATCCAAGGGAGCGACAATAGTTCAATATGGGCACAAAAGGGCATGCCAGAAGCACTACCAGCCATGACCTAAAAATGATGTGACAACCTGCTAAAGTTACTGTATAGGATTACAGTCATGCTAAACAGTGGAAGTGGTTTGCTTTAGGCAAAGTTAAATAATCCCACAACCAGCAGATTTGATAAAATCTCTGCAACCCTGCCACATCCAGTTATGAATGCTGTTCAACAATTAAACAATTGTTGGGAAGAAATATTCCATGAATATGTATGCTTGCAATAAAGGTGAAGACCAGCAATTGAGTGCACAAGAGGTTTAAGTGTTTGCAAATACCTTCGTCCAGAAATGCTGAGTGAATGTTGCACCCTTGTTTCCTTTTAACTTTCTCACCAAGACATAAGGCCAATTCCATTAACTCCATGTGATTGTCAAGAAATAGCAAAGCAGACTGAATACAGCAGAGCCTACAAGCCCCAGTGAGCTTAGGTTGTTATGACAAGTAACATTCATGACACAAAGTCCAATAAAGATCTCCAACAACAATCTAACAGCTTGCCTTTGATACTAAATTGCACTACCATTGCTGAATTCTCTATTATCAAAACCTTGTGGATCACCATTGGCTATAACCGGACCAGCAAGGCCACAACAACTGTGGCTACAAGAGCAGGTAAGAGGAAGGATTTTTTAAAATGAACAGCTCATCTCCGGATTCCATAATCATTCCATCAGAAACGTGATGGAATATCTTCTGTTTGCCTCAAATGAATACAACTATGGCAACATTGAAAGAACTTGTAAACACCCAAGCTCGAGCAGCCCTCCTACCTGCTTAAACATTCACTCATTCTAACACCTGCATGCTGTAGCCACATTGTTTACTATATTAAGATGCACATCAGCATTTTGCTGAGGCTGTGTACAAAGCACCCACAATACCTGTGACCTTGACTGGATTGGTTGCACAGGAACACTGCCGTCTGCAAGTTTCCCCTAAAATCACAAAGCCAGCGTGGTTTGAAAACATATTGGCCTTCCTTCTTTGGATTCAAATCCTGGAAATTCATACCTAACAGTAGAAGAGATGTAGTGATGCACAAAGAGAGCTCCCCATTATACCTCAAGGGAAAGAAATGCCCAGATACCATGCAAAATACAAAGCAAACATATTCACATGTTCATGACATTGTACAGAGTAAAATTATAAAAAGTTCTATAACACCAAACTAGTCAGGTCCTAATCACCCTCTAAACAGTATTAACAACTTCGTGGATATCTGAGATGAGGTGGACTCGTTACTTATACCATGGGCTTGATTAATGACAGATCCAAATAAATGGAATGCTGTCACACCTGCTGCAATCTACGGAGGAATTTGGCAAAATTGCAGGTAGTTGGGAAACGATGTACGTTTCCAATTAATAATTTATTCAGTTCTATTTTTAATCTCACCCTTCTGTTGTGAAATCTGTCTCTTCTGCAGCTGTTACATCATGCTTTACCAATAGTACAACCACTCTGCAGGTTTATTCTTGACAATGATTGTACCCTCTCAATTCCAACTCTTGGCTATTCTCTGTATCACTGTTTTTAAAATGTTTAATGTATGCAGTTGCAAAAATGATATGTGCAGACCCAGGAGGAAACTCAGTGCATCTTTCAACAACATCCACTGACTCCATCGTCCTCCCTGGATTTTTTCAATAATAATCATCCTTTGTTTGGCATTATAGATGAACATTAGTCTTGAACTGAGCTTTTACTAATTTCTTGCTCTGT
Source organism: Rhina ancylostomus (assembly GCA_030265395.1). Taxonomy (NCBI): domain Eukaryota; kingdom Metazoa; phylum Chordata; class Chondrichthyes; order Rhinopristiformes; family Rhinidae; genus Rhina; species Rhina ancylostomus. The sequence goes on along the minus strand of JARFYF010000051.1, from coordinate 28,693,098 downwards.
CCCTTGTTCTGCATTTTTGGTTGAAGAAGTGCTTAGAATTAACCTTGCATATTCAATTTATCTTACATACTCTTACAAGGTCCCGTGGTTAATCCTCCTGGCCCTTCTCTGTATTACTTCTAGAATTTAGAAGTTTTCATTGAGCTTCAGAAACCCAGTTCAGAACTCAATTAAAATGGACCCTAATCAGAGCACCTGCAACATGAATTTATCTAAATTCAGCTCAGGTAGTTTCATAATAAAACCCAGTGTTCTATTTGCCCTAAATGTACTGTTAAGCCCAATCATCCTTGAACTTCTCTCTGTATTCAGCTCAACACCATTCCATCCTGCATGTCCCATTTTTTTCTTTACTATATTAAAGTACAGAAGCTCAAATAAATCAAAGAAATCACAACAATAGGGGAAAAATAAACCAGGCAGCTGAATATCAATGTGTCAGCACCATGTGATGGAAACAAGGAAGTTGTGTGAGTATCTGTAGGCTTAACAGGTTGGTCAGACCTGTGATACTTAAATGGGAGCAAAAGTCGCTTCCCTTTATCAGCACTGTTTGGCATCATGCTAATTGTCTGTTAATTATTGTAGCACATAGGACCATGCTGACTTATTCCCTAAGAAACAGACTGGCACCACATGTAAGCTGAACTGTCCTAGTGTGAGGATCCTACAGCATCCAGGAGCTTGATTTGAGGAGTTCACACCATGCCTTTCCAAAACCGCTTTGAGCCGCAAGACATCTGAATTGTATTATAACATTTTGAATAGGCTGATCTATATACAGAGAGTAGTTTATTTTGCTAAATGCAGGAGGATGTGATTAATGTGTAAAGACATTCCAACAAATGATAATTATGTGAAAGTCCTTGATAACAGCAACATACAGTCATGGGAAACTAAAAGTAATGAGTCACTGCTGATAGATTAGAAATAGAACTTAATACCAATGGACTATCTACAGATTTCATGCTCCACAAATTATGATTCAGCAAGTCATGGCTGTTCCAAGTTTGCTCTCTTGTACACTGACAACAGCTTCTATAAAATCCTACAATTTAGATCATAACAATGTGCCAGTAACCATAACTGTTTCCTCCCTGTTTTGCCTCTATTGTAAGAATGATTACATGTCAGCAGAATCATGAAATAACACAGCCACAGGACGGGGAAGAAAATTTGGTCAAGAATACTTCTGTCCAATCGCAACCAGTTTGTTCCTTCCACGCATGAAATGCGGTATGTATTATGCTTCTACCTCAGATTCAGAGAGGTGTATATAGATGAGCAGTGCCTGGCTTCTAATTGGGTTTTCAGCATTGAACAAGGATGATTTTATGATAAATTAAGTGGTGACTGATGTTTACAGGTTCAGTCAGGCATGATGTTGCTACATTTCATCGAATAAGCACATCACATACACCGACGGCTAAAATTAAACAGAATTGGCAGATGCCTCGATGGTCATTTTTTTTCGAGCATGAGCAGCATTCAACCCTTATTCAGTATCTCGTTCCTCAGACTATGCACTGAGACATCTTTCTTACTGCTGTCCATCTGTGGCTTATACTTTGCAAGTTAATTCATACAATTTGTCCTCTAACTTCCCTACAAAGTTCATTAGCTTTCTTTGAGCTGCACATCAGTACATAAGTTCAGATCAAATTTCTCATTTTCACAACTGGTTGAATAAACCTGCCTGGCACCTGTGATACACATTCACTTTATTTATCCTAATGTTTATCTGTGCAGGACTTTGAATGATCCTGCTTCTAAGTCCATGATCACTCCGTATAATCAATAGCTGAAATGCCCCACTGTGCCCTTTTCATATTGGTAAAGAGGTAATTTGTTATCTCTAAGTGATTCTGCCCATTATTGGGTTTCTTTCTGGTTGATTATTCATTTATATGTTCGCTTTATTGGATTTGATCTTGAAGAATCAAAACGTTGTAAATAATGCACATTAAAACAAATCTAAGAAAGATGAACTCATGTTTAACATGTTCTAAATGCATTAATTTCACCTCCCTGCACAATACAAATGAACTTCCTGCATCAAAGTAGCCCTTGTGTACTAGACATTTCCCATATGGATCCTGGAAGAGATGAATGTCACCTCCACTGTAACAGAATGAAACATACAGTGATTTGTAAAATATCAAAGGTGTAAGGCTGACTGAAGCCGGTAATTTAAAAGAGCTACAAGGCAATCATTCTTTGCAGTAGGAGCTAGTTCAGGTGAGTGCTGGGAATATTAAAAAGGTAATAGTTGTGCTAACTTTAAGTTTAAAAATTAAAGTAGTTTTTGCTATTTTGTAATGAATTATTGTGCATAGGAGAATCAATGCCACTGTGGGACTGGGGTATTGGGGAGGCTGCACGAATGGAAGCGGGACCCCAAGAGAGAAGGTGTGGAAGGGTCCATATCCCCCAAGCCACACAGGGACCCATACTTCTATCTTAACCTCCCCACTGAGCAATGCTTCTGCAGGTTTAAGGTTCACCAAGACAACTGTCACAGACATCTGCCACCTTCTGAGGTGTCAATTGCAGACTCACATCCAACCCTGCACTTGTCTGCCAGCGAAGTCAAGGTCACTGCTACACTCAACTTCCTAGCCTCAAAATGATTCTAGGTCACTGGCACTGATCTATGCCACTTCTCAAAGATTCCTGCGCACCCACTGAATTACTGAGGTCTCTCTGTTGAGGGGCTCTGTACTCCAGGAGAAATGACTCCCTCTGTATTTCTTTGGTACAGAAGAGGGAGTGTGGATTTGCAGCAAATGATAGTTTCGCCAAAAGTTCAGGCTCTCATAGACCACCTTCCTTAAGGTGCTTTGGGCTCCTCTTAGAACTCAGAGCTCTTCATGAACTGCAAGGGCACCAATTCACTCCTCATTCAGGTCATAGGCAAACATCCTCATAATCAATGCAGGATATGCTAGGAGAATGTATAATTCTTTCATTCTAAATCTGCCGCATCATCCCTATCATTTTTCTGAGAATATACTAAGCTGATGGATTGATATGGAAGGAAACTTAGAAAATATCCCTTTACGAATTTGCATGAACATTTCTTACAAACATAAAATCCCCTTCCTTTAGATAACTTGAACAAAATGGTGATACAGTCTGTCCCTGGGTTACGAACACCTAACTTACGGACACCTGTAACGACGACCAAGCTCCCATAATGTGATTAAAGTCAGAAGTCCAACTTACGTACATTCCTTAATGTGGCTCTCATGCACCCCCTGTTTCCTTTGCTCTGGCTTCTTTTGCAGTCCTTGTATTTCATTTATTAAGAGTACACATTGTTGATCCTGTCAAACACCGGTGTTCAAGGTACCCTGTTACCATCCAGTGCTATTTTCAGCACTTGCACCAAATTATAGCAAGAATGAATTCCTAGTTGAAGAATTCAGGAAAAATTGATTGAAGATCAAAGTTGATCTAGTTTTACTTGATTGTCATGAATCTATTCCTTTTAATAAGGAACTTGGCCTCAGTTTCTCAAACTGATGACTGATTGAAGCCTTTTGTTTTGAATGACCATCCTAATCAACACCCAGCTGATCCACAGATCATTCTACTTTTCTGCACTGGCTGATGTTCTGAATGAATTTTATGACTTATCAACTATTGGCAATTTTGCTTAACACCACTTTTCATGAGATAGCAATCTCAGGAAGATCCAGGGCGTTTATGATTATCCATTAAGTCATCCTGTCACATTTCATCTGGCAACAACAACACAAGGAAAGCAGTGTGTTTCCATTTATTAAAGAAGCCATTGTTAAGCGGACACAGCAAGTGAAGATCAAATTGATATATTTCATTAGTTGACAAAGGAAAATATCCTAACATAAATTTCAAGTATTTACTTCATTAAAAACAGAAATTGATAGAAGTTGATAATTATAAAGTTTGTTTGGAACACCAGGCTTGTGTAGTTCAGCAAAGTAAATTTGTGAATCAGTCAGTATTGATTGGGATAATAACTCCAAAAATATAAAAGATTTCAATTCAGAAATTGAGGCCAACTTCATAGTAAAAGGAATAGGCCCATGACAATCATCCAAACCAGATCAGCTTTGAGCTTCAATCAATATTTTGCTTTTGTTATGTTGTTGTATTATAGTGACCTTCTACACTTCCTGAGCTTAGTGACTGGCTTATCCATCTTATTCAACAGATTTCACACAGACCTATCTCCAAACAAGCCTTCCTAGAATAATTTAGTGAACTTATCACTGCAAAATCCATCATGACAGATGTCAACAGGTTTTCAGTCATTTAACCTGTAAAATAATGATCTTCTTCAGTAAACACAAGGAAGCATAATTTTGCTGAAGCTGTTAATGACCAAACGTCACCTCCTAGAAGATGACATCTATTGATACAAGTAACTTATAGATATTTTATATTTTTCATAGAATTGCCCATCATAATTTTTAACATATTTCTAAGATCATAGATAATTCATGTTTTGAGTCCCAGACTAATAATTCTCCTCAAGCAACAACAAACATTATCAAATAAATTCAATGGACAAAGGGATTGAAGATTATGAAACAATGCAACATGGTTAAAGTTGAAAGCTAGCCTGACATTTACCACATTACATAAATATGATTGTATTAAAATATGCTGAAGTTAGAAAATTGTTATTGTTCTTCCATTATTAAAAGGATGTACAAGAAGGACCTTCAGTTAGCTTTATATTATTAACAGGCATGCAGGTAATCAGCCTCCAAGGCTTCTTGCTTGTGATTTAAGTGATCAATTCATCTTCCTTATTAAAAGCAGAATCGAATATTTAACAACTTTATGATTACTTCAAATATGACCCATAATAAGGGTCAACAATCTATGCACAGCACAATGAAAAACGATTCTTTCATAAAAGAAAGTGCAAACAGTATCTAAAGCCTATTTATATCAGTAAAACTTATTCAAAACAATTGATATAAATCAGTTAAAAAGCCAAAGGAAAATAGAATTGATAATAATTTTCTTTTTTGCAAAAGTTTAATATCTAAACTGTAAAAGATTATTCACATTAGTTCTTGCCTTGACTCAGAAGATCAAAAGTTCAAACTTAACTCTGGAGACATCAGCCTATAACTCAGGCTGTCACTTCAGCACGGCTCTAAGTAAGTGCAACAAACGTGGAGTTTCACATAAAACTTTAGGGGTCTTGTATAATAAAAACAGAAAGTGCTAGAAAAACTTAGCACGTCAGGCAGCTTTTGTGGAAAGACAAATGGTTAATGTTTCAGGTCTGAGACCCTTTATCAAAACTGAGACAAAGAGAAACAAGTTCGTCTGGGTAGCAGGGAAAGTGGAGAAAGACAATTTCTTTGATAAGGTGAAATAATGTAATGTAATAGGGGCAGTTAAATTTCTTTGTCTGTGTAATTTTGTATAATCTGGTCTACTGGACATCAAAGATCCCACTCCATTTTACAAAAAACACAACGTGGTTTCTAAATGATGACCAACCCAATATCTATCCTTCAACCAGCATCAGAAAGAAAAGGTGATCTAGTCATTAATTGCTGGTTACATGTGCTTACTGTGTGTGTAAATTTGTTGCTACAATTCTTACTATTATGACTACAATTCAATAGCGGTTCATTGGCTATTAAGTGCTGCACAGGTGCTTTGAAAAACACAAGCGACTTTTTCACTTTTATCCTGATGAATGCATAAGTAGCCATTGGATGAAGGCATATTAGGCTAATTGTAATGTCTGCCATGATTTACAAAAAGGTCAACATGATTAAGGCTAAAGGCAAGCTAACAGGGCAGCATAATATTGGTTTGATGAAAGCATAAGCCAATGAATGTTGATGTTCTCAGAAAATGGTGGGATCAAAAATGTTGGAATAATGTTTTACTGAGGTAGTCAATGGAATTTATTAGTTATCTTAGGTCTGAGTAATAAATACTACCCTTCACAAGTACAACAGGTACTATTTTTTTCTCCATAACTAAAGCAGCGTCATTCAATGAGCAAAAGAGTGAACAACCACTGATACCGTGCCAGGTTGGTGCTTAGAGAGAACAAGTAACCAAAATTGATCACACCCAAGACCCCAATCTAAAATGGCATATAGAAGGAATGGCTCCGAATGCCCCGACAGATCTTTCGTCCATCAGTCTGCCCTGGCATTGTAACCAACCCACATAATTGAGATGGTTTGTTTATATAACAAGGTTGAGGCTACAGTTGGAGAAATAGTCAAAGGGAAGAGAGAGGGAAAACAAAACATAGAAAATTACATTAATGGCAGAGGAAATAATAATTGGAAACAGACATACAGTAAATGCAAAACAGCTTAATCTGAAAAATCCAATCAGCAATTAACATATGAGCAATGTGAAACATTTATAATGGCTTACAGTTACTGATGCACTGCTCTTCTACAGGATGAATCATTGCAATTGTTGCCAAGCCAATTATCAGAGAAACACTGGTTTGCTGTGAACAATTTCTTTTTACACATTTTTCTCACTGTAAAAGCTATTGATAATATTAAACTTTTTTGAATGGTATACATACTTTTAATAGCATTCTAAATCATAACTCCTGCTGAAAAAATCTTTCCATTTCTGAAAAAAAAATTTCCAAGATGTGGCGTGTTTATTCCATGACAAAAAAATAATTCTTTTTAATGTTTGTGTATGATATTTCAGCTTTCACCTTCATCCCAAATGTATGTCTCAATTTTTATTTCACTTTCTGTAAAAAGTACACAGTGCTCAATAGAATAAATGCTTTTACTCCAGGGTTTCCTGTCTGTGAGAATTCATCAAACTGATTGGCTGTTCAGCCTGCTCTATGATATCACTGAAGTCAAGCACTTTCAATTCCTTCTAGCTTGTGCCTGACTGTAAATCATGCCAGAAAAGGGAAATCAATGAACCACTTAATCTTTCTGGACAGGTTCCTTCCAGGTTAATGGCAAGCAGCATTCCCACACCATTATCTGGAAAATTCCAGGCCAATAATTATACATCTATGTAATTATTTTGTACTGCTACCATCTATTACTGCCAGTACCTCAAAACGTAAATGTAGAAGAGAAAACAACTTGTCTCAAAGTAATTGCGGCGCAGTGGAAACTCAGATTCCAAATGGAGATGATGTGAAGACAATACTGACATTGCATCTGACTTGTGTTGCCAATCACCTAAGCATGTTTGATGCTGTCACCAGATAAAAGAATATTTTCTGAATGAAATGAAGATCAGTAATGTTAATCTCTCTCACTGGGGATTAAATTATGTCGAAAAGGCAGCCAAGTAATGGGAAATGCAAATTTGAATTCAGGCTGGTGTCTATCCAGAATGACACTCAGCCATACCATTTCAAATTGAGATAACAAATGTCATTTAACCAGTTCTGTGAAACTCTTTAACTCTTTATCTATTAATTGGGGACATTTGGTGACCAATACCCCTGAAGTCAGGAAAATTTTCCGATGGAGTTGGGGCAATGGTGGGTGTTAGAGGGTGATCAATCAACTGCCTACTCCCCTGAGTTCAACTAAGAAAGAACAAATGAATATGTTTCAGTGGCCAGGTTGGAAGAACTGGTAAAGAATAACATACACAAGCACAGTGACACAGAGTGCCCTCTAAATGAATGAATGGCCAATTTCAGATTTACTAATTATAAAATTTACATTTAATCTGCAAAGATGAACAGTGGACAATTTTCATGTTTTATTTCTATGTTACGAAGCATATTACAAAGTAAGCAATGTTTTAATTTAATGGTCACTATGTTCACTCCATTTACTGTTTATAAAATAAATAAGCGCATCAATTAAATTTTGGTCTCATCTTACCAAATTATGGATCAGTTCCTCTTTTAGTAAGCTAGGAGAAAAGTAAATGGAAGTACATACAGAATTCCAGAGTCTGGTTTATTTTGCCAGGTATTTCACTGTAATTGGAAACAGGCCTCATAATCAATGACTAATTACTGGACAGGAAAGGTAAACTGCTAAACATAAGGAATTCAGGGTTTGAATCTGGCACAAGATCAAATTTTTTTGCTTTTTTTTCAGTTCTCTCTAATACACATCAATCAAATATTCTCCATTGTTCAAAATCACTTCAAACAGATTACAAATAAGCAGTCATTGCAAAATTTTAGATGTTAAGTTCCAATTTTGCACAGGAAATCTACATGTTGTAGATTGCTAAACTTCAGTAAAGTTCTGATACAAAACCAGGACCTTTAATCTTACATCTGTGAACATGCATCTAAACTACCGGTGTTTATTAGATCTGATGAGTCTGTACAATTGAATTAATGCTTTCTGCATCAGGAAATCAGATAAATTACACATGTGCATTTCTCAGTACAATGGTGTGGAAACAAGTAAATGAAATAATGGTCTTTGCCATATTGTTGAAATCTGGCTGATTGACAAAAAATGTCATGGAAGAGAAGTGATAAAGCGTTAGACTACATTCCCATGTTAACACAGGAAAATCAATTATCTGACAGAACCTTTATGGGACAAAGGTTTATGCAAGACTCATCACTGCACAGTTCACCAATACTAATTGCCTCTAGACTGACATAAATGCTTATTTCCAAAATGTCATGGAGATGGAGATCACATTGTAAATTGTTGTTAATTAGGTAATATTTACATGAAAGAAATCTGCAAAACAAGTCAAACAGGCCAATATCAGTTTATATTCAGTACAATCCTGCTCACATTATTTCAACTTGCTCCATCACCAAATCTTTCTGATCCTTTCTCTCTGAGTATTATGTAACTGTTCCTTAAATGTATCTGTGCTAATAACCATGCTATGAAGTGGTAAATTAGGCAACACAGCGTCACAAGAGATTCTGCAGAGGCTGGAATCTGGAGCAACGCACACTGGAGGAGCTCAGCAGGTCTGGTATTCTGGCTTCTGCCCTCTTCTTTTCCATTCCTGATGAAGGGTCTCGACCCGAAACGTCAAATGTAAGTTAGGCAAGTTTGGTTTCAAAAAGGATATTCATTTGTTTTTAACTTCCTCATTCACAAAATGTGGGCCTCACTGAAAAGGTCATCATTTATTGTCCCACTCTAAGTGCCCTGGAGAGGGTGTTGTGAGATGCTTTCATCAACCGCGGCACTTCGATCGTTGATTAATCCCCCACAATGCCATAAGGCGGACAGTTCCAGGATTTTGCCCCAGTAACTAAAAAGTAAAGGTAATTTACTTCCAAGTCAGGATGGTGTATGACTGGAAGGACACTTTGCAGGTGGTGGCATCCCCATGAGCTTGCTGCCATCACCGTTCCGGGTGATAGAGTTCCCAAGGTGGGGAAGTGCTGCTGAAGTCGTAGGAAACACTGTACTAAAACTTGCAAACAGGCCACTCTGCAGACACAGTTCACATCAGTAAAGAGATTAAATATTAAAAAATGGGGTGTTAATCCAATGGATTAGTTTGCCCTGCAGAGCAGCAAGCTTCTCGGTTGTTCTTGGAGTTGAACTCCATCGTGGGCAAAGTAGAGGGAGTGCCATCACACTCTTTGCTTCTTGTAGATTCTGCAAAGGTTCTGGAGAGTCACTCACAACAGAGTACCTAGTTATGAGCTGTGATTGCACTGGCTACATTCATGTGAATGTTCTGATTATGGTTCTGGTTAATGGCAGGCCCAGTGTCAGGACTGAACCCAGGTCTCTGGACTTGTGAGGCTGTGGTTCTACCAGCTATGCCACTGTGCTGCACCAAATCTTGCTACACATGGCAATGAAACATGCAACAATTGGGACACAAACCTTGGCAAGTTTCGTTCTGAGTAAAGTAATGATGTCAGAAAGCAAATGAATGAAATTAACTGCTTTTCAAAACTCTGTCATTTCTCCACTTTGTTCCTGCATGGGCGACCCTATAGCATGCAGAATCATGAGCAACACTGCCCAGGGAAGGGAAACTGATGATCAGGGACTGGAATGAAAATTCTGGGGCTGCAGTCAGAGAGCCAGTGGATGGGGACTGGTTGAAGATGAACAGTGGTACTTTCCTTGCTTATTATCCTTCCTTCCTCTTCTCACTTAGTAACTTTCACACACTGAACAGCGCAGCAATTTCTGCCATGTGAACACTGCAGACGTGTTTGGTTAATAAACCAAGTAGCAGATGACATTTGTGACAATGAGTCCAGCACTCATTACTTCCTGATTAACTCACAGATGCATGTGTCAACACAGGTATTTATGCTCTAATGGATGCAACACACTAGTTTCAGGAAAAAACATTAAGTGAAGTTTGAAGTGTGACTGGCTTTCCATGGAGAAAGATTTTGAATTTGAACTTGTATATATGCAAAGTTGGAAAAGCTGACAAAAATGGAACAAAATACCAAAACAAATGTAACAAGTGCAGAGCAGCTAAAACATAAAGCACAATTCCATGAAATCATAGAGTCGTACAGGACAGAAACAGGCCCTTCAGCCCACTGTATCTCTGCTGACCATCAGGCCTATCAATCCTAGTCCCATTTGCCTGCATTAATTCCATACCAATCCATTCCCTGCCTATTCAAGTACCAGTCAGGATGTCTCTTAAATGTGGTTACTATACCTGCCTCCACCACCTCCTCTCACAGATGATTCCAGATACCAAATTTGCATGACAAATTTACCCCTCAATTCCCTATTAAACCTCCTCCCTGTCACCATAAATTCATGCCCTCTAGTTTTTGACGCGCCTACATTGCAAACAGACTCTAGCTATCTACTTATGTCTCCAGTAATTATATATACCTCTATCATGTCACCTCTCAGCCTCCTCTGCTCCAGGGAAAGCAGACCCAGCTGATCCAATCTCTCTTCATAACTCCAGCCCTCCAGTCCAGGTCACATCCTTCTGAATCCTTTCTGCACTTGATCCAGTTTACTCACACCTTTCCTGCTGTGTGGTGACCAGAACTGCACACAATGCTCAAAGTGCAGTCCAACCAATGCTTTGCTTTGTACAACTTTAACATGACGTCCTAATTCTTGGACTCAGTGCCTAGGCTGATGAAGGCAAGCGTGCCATAGGCCTTCTTCATCACCCTGTCTACCTATGTTGTCACTTTCAGGGATTAAAACCCCAAGGTCCCCCTGTTCAACAACACTCCCAGAGCACTGCCATTCACTCTATATGCCCTACTTTGGTTTAACTTTCCAAAATGCATAACTTCACACTTGTCTGAGTTAAATCCCAATCTGCCATTCCCTTGCCCGCTTTCCCAGCTGATCTAGATCCTGGTGTAACCTTAAACAACCATCTTCACTGTCCACTGTACCACCAGTTGTGGTGTCATCTGTAAACTTGCAAATCACGCCACCTGCATTCTCATCCAGATCAGTAACGTGTATGACAAAGAACAGCAGACCCAGCACAGATCTATGCACCACACCACTGATCAGAGGGCTCCAGTCTGAGAAACAACCCTCCATTACCACCCTCTGCCTCCTATTACCAAGCCAATTCTGTATCCAATTGGGTAGCTCACCCTGAATCCCATGTGTTCTAACCTTCTTGACTGCCCCATCATGCAGGTCCTTGTCAAAGGCCTTGCTAGAGTCCATGTCTACTGCCCTGTCTTTGTCAATCCTCTTGGTCATCTCTTCAAAAAAAAAACTCCATCAACTACATGAGACACGATTTCCCATGCATGAAGCCATGCTGCCTATCCCGAATCAGTCCTTGCCTTTTCAAATGAAAATAAATCTGGTCTTTCAGAAGACCTTCCAATCACTTTCCCACCACTGATGTAAGGTTTCCCGGCCTAATGTCCTGGCTTATCCCTGCTGCCCTACATTAGATATCCGCCAGCCATTTGGTACCTCACATGTGGCTAACAAAGTTCCAAAAATCTCTGAGAATCCCCCAGTAATCTCCTCCCTTGCTTCCCATAACATCCTAGGGATTTATCCACCTTTATGCATTTCAAGACCTGGGGGGGGGGGGGG
>JARFYF010000051.1:28599827-28613863 GCA_030265395.1 Rhina ancylostomus | reverse complement strand
TTATTCTCAACAAAATATATTACCTAGCATTCCTCTATGTTAAAGATCAGTGTTATTCAAAGCCTGGTTTATATGATCTGTAAATATTGATACAATGTTACTTATTCCTGGGTGTAAATCAATCATTTAAGCAATGAATAACAGCACCTTCTACCTTCATCTAATCTGAATATGTGCTTTTTTAACCACTACTGTCTGCTTTCCATTTTTAATTTTATTTGCTACATGATAGCTCCATAAAAAATTTCTTGAATTTTTGTGTCTTTCAAAATCCCAGGGTGCTTCAGAGTGCTCTTGAAGTACACTCACTGCTGTAATGTAGGAAATTGGCAGTCAATTTGCATACAGCATGATCCCATAAAATTAATGTGATAATAATCAGATAATATGTTTTTACTGATGTTAGATAAGGCATAAAAGTTGGTCATGATACTTGGGAGAACTCCCCTGCTCTTCTTTGTAAATAGTAGGGAAGGATCTTTTACTTGCATCTCAGTCAGCAATCAAGGTTTAACATCTCAACTTGAAGCAGCAACTCCTGCAATGTAATATTCCCTCATGCACTGTGAGTATCACCATATTGCTACTGGTAAATTTGGAGAGGGCACAATATTTTCAAAGCCAAGAGCGCTACCATTTTAGTAAGTGATGTGATGAATGCTCAAATTTTGTCCTGAGCCAAGAGCTCCATATTTGGCTGAACCCCTGAGAACATCCCTTAGTGACTCCTTCAATGGTACCGTGAAACACTCTGCATGATTCCATGAGGAATTGCATAAATCATATTTATCTCTTCTTTCTATTCCAATGTGCAATACAATTTGTCCTAAGCTATTATAAGTCCAAGTCCCTTCAGGGTCTCTTTGAAAATCTCGGTTCCTTCTTCTATATTGGTATTATTGCAATGAGATGCCTCAGTGCAGAGCAGGATCCTTCCAGGATGGTCCTCTTGGACAACTCACTCAATAGCCTTCAATCCCCATTCCACCAACATGACTCCGCTTCCCTCACTCTACCAATCCTTCATTGCATCTTTCCAGCCTTCTTCTTTACTAACTACCTTTGCTTTAATAGATATTGAAATATTTTATCTTACTCTCAAAAACCATTAATCCAAATTTGTCAAGCAGTCTGACTTGCTGTATCAAAGCCATTTGAAAGTAAATGACTTCTCATCAACATTTTCTGACATCAATCCTTGTAAGGTCTATGAGGCTGAACAAGCATGGTCCAGACTGTGATGGTTGCCATTTATTTGTCTTTTCATTTGTCTTTCATTCCAGATTGATTTAATTAACTGAATTATCTTTTCCAGGATGTACTCACTTATTGAGCTCAGTTTAACATTTTAAAGGGCATTACAAGGTATGTCCTCATCGCCCTTCATAAATAGTTGCTACGTGCCACCATGGTCATTTGACATTCTTGAAATGACCATTAAAGCTTTCCAAATTTCTTGCTTTTTCTCTGTAATTATATTAAGATGTAGTTCATTGACCACCCGACACTGGTTTCAGCATTTATAGAAATCTTTACTTCGCCAGCATCAGAGGTTTGCAGCACACAGAATGCCTGAAACACAAGGACCAGGTAGCAGCTATTTACCCGATTAACTATACCCTACTCCTTATTCTTAAATCAATACAACTTCTTTAGCATTTCAACCCGAACTACTTTGTGCTGTTAGAATAATTTTGTCTCTGAATTCCAGTGACAAGACTCCTAATCATTTGAATCTTTCTCTGCAGCCCCTCTGTATTGTTCTTCAGTTCATTAGTGTGCAGATATCTAGGGACGTGTACAGTTCCGCTTTATATTTGTTCTCAGGACACAGGCATTATTGGCAAGGCCACTTATCGTTCACCGCCATTTGGCTCATGAGCAGAATGGCTTGCTCTGCAGTTAAGGGTCTGGAGTTGTATGTTGGCAAATGCAAACAAGCCAAACAGGCTTTTACAACAATCCATTTGATTCACAGTCACCATTATGGCTAATTTTTCATTCCAGATCGATTTAATTAACTGAATTTAAATTCCCAAACTGTCAGATGGAATTTGATTCGGACTTCAGAAGACCAGCTCTCTGGTTACCAGTTCAGCAAGTTAAATACCCCAGGGAGATTTGAAGGGACACATATTATACCCTGAATGGCATCTGTTATTGCATTGTAAGTACTGTGGGAGAGGAAGAGGCAACTGTCTTTTTCACTCCCACCCATATGCATATAGTTACTGGTTGAGGTATCATCATATGCTGAAACACTTCATGTCCTATGACTTTAAGGGTGATATTTGCACCAAATATCTTTAAATAGATTGGATACAAAATCCTTAAATAATATTCAGTCTTCTTAAACTTAATATATCACAATTTATTATCATGATCTTGACAGGAAGTGACTGTTGACAATAACATTTGTTATTTGATGTAACAAGCACATAGCAACTGATACTAGTGCAAAATTACAGGAAATTTATAACACTGGAGATTAAATTGTTTGGTTAAAAGCATGAATCACAGGGACTTGAATGTAATTAAGTTCCAAATGTCAGTGTCAGTGATTTGAGTAGCCTCATAGCTCCAGAGAGCAGTTTCAATCCTGACCTTGGGTGCTGTCTGTGCAGAGTCTGTGCATTTCTCTGTGACCATGTAGGTGTTCTGGTCCTGGTTTCCTCCCACATCTGGAAGATGCACTGGTAGGAATACCTGGTGTTGAAATGTCTCCATATTGTAGGCTAATGGCACAAAGGATCAAAAATAACCGAAGAGAAATTTGTGGATATTTGTGAGGAAAAAAATGAGTTGCAGAGGTACCGGGAAATAAGGCGAAAGGGACTGGAATTAATGTGATTGTTCCCCTGTAAGCTGGAGTGGCCTCCCTCTGCATTGTTTTAAGTATATGAAGTATATGATAATGACAATGTAACTAAGCCAACAGCACAGCATGATGAATGTAGAAATAGCAGCCTGGAAATAAGTTTGCATAACAGAGATTTTTCAGAGCATCATTCAAATGATAGTTGACTTTACCCAGAGTGAAACACAATTATGACAATTTCAGATTCGTCCTACATCACTCTGGAAATTCAACTAGGCATTTCCTGTGGTGATTCACTATTGCACAGCTGATGCAACAATGCTTTCCTCAGCAAACATGCACAAGATGATGTTATTCTCTGTGCAATGCTCCTCTCATTGTATTGAAAGATAAATTAGACTATGTTTTCCTGGGATTGCCCATTATTGGGAAAAATAGCTTTAATAAAGTGGCACAGATTGGGACTCCTGCAAGGTTAATCCCTTACATGTCATCAGTCCTGTAGTTCCTGCCCCACACAGCACAATCATACACTCAATCCCTGACCTTGCTTTTGACTCACTGAAGATTCAGGCTCCAAATTTTTGATATTCGTGGCCCCCAGTCTCCCGATAATCAAAGTCCCTTGAAGCCTCGTTATTCACGTGACGTGGACTGAAACATGCCCCAACACTCAAGGCCCCCTAATGTCTTGATGTTGCAAAACCAGCTCCCCCCCACCACTGACCGCCCAAATTTTGCAGCTCCCATATAGTCTTGATGCCTTGAGGCTAAGACTCAAGCTGCTGAACCTCCGACCTTAAGACTACAACCCCTTTCTACCAATTGTTCTCCTCTCCAACCATCCAATTAGCTCAGGTCCTTGGTCAGGGGCTCCTCTACAGCTCCCAAAAATGCCACGATCTTCGCCAGCACCCTTCAACTAATTTACTGAAAACTGCCCCAACCCCACAATCTAATCTCGTTTGAAAACTGGCCCCCACACTGGGTTCTCTTGTCCCTCGCCTTCCTTGGCCATCCAGCCCCAGGCCTTGATTCTTGGCTCTGGGCTGCAGTCCTTCTCCCTTCCTGAATCCCTGGGGGCAGCATGAGTTCCAGCCAGGTGAGTTTGCAATGAACTTTCAGTAGCATGAGAGGACTCCACAACCAAAAGGTCAGTACTGCGCACTGCAACACAGGCCCATTTATATATGTATAGAGATAATTTAGAAATTGTCCAATTCATCGAGCAATCTATTGAAATTCTGAGCTTGCAACATACGAGTGAATTACTCCTTTTTTCAAGTGATGTCCTGAATATTCAAGGGTGATAACAAAAGGCAGGCTTTGCTTTTCACAAAATGACCACATATTATTCCAGATTTTAACTTGGCATCATTCCTTGAATTCAAGAGCCAACATGATTTCCATATAAAACAGTAAACCGGAATATTAATGGGTTGCAGGGAAGTCAATGCTGACTTACTATAGTTATAACTAAAAATTACATGGTGTTATCATCAGTTATTCCATTTTTCAGTATCATGCTCATATTTTCACCAATAAACTCACAGTTTACGAGGATTTTTCCTGGCCCTACAGGAAGTTCTTCCACTGATTGCGACTTCTGGAGCTATTCATAATTCAGACCCTTAACTGTTCAGATGTAGCATTGTCTTTTCAAACATAAAATATTTCTTGGTAGATTTTATTTTGCTAGGAACACTGTAGTTATGATTAAATGGAATTTGTAGCACAGTCTACATTATAACACTATTACTCTGTAAATTCTCCATCAGGTTTACCAGTTGTATCAACAAACAGCACTTGGAGCTGTGGCTGAAATCCATTCATTCTCAATTGTACATCAACATTTACCTTTGTGCACTAAAGGACAATAATGCAATACAAGTCACAACATATTTTGACAGCCATTCTATGAAAGCTCTTGATAACAAATCTTTGCAAGTTACTTGATGAGAATAAACTAAATGAAAGCATTTCATTCCAGTTATTTATCAGTTTGGTGCCTTAGATTATGAACAAATCTGCAGATGGGACCATTTTATTACTCTAGGGCTTATTTTATTCTAAGAGATACTTTCCTAGGTGAACAGCAAGATATTTTACAGCTACATTCTTACCTTTAAAGATCAAAAGGTGATTTAAGACTGAATTCTTTGAATAACCTGATCATTTTGAACAACTGTATTCTTGAATCTCTGCAGACCAGAGTTTATACGGTTGAATTTTCCGATAAACATCATTTGGAATGCAGTTTTGCATCTAATGTTTTCACAAGGCTTACCATGCATTAGCAGTCAGAACCATTATGTGTCATGCTTGCCCTCTCATGTATTATGGAATGCGTCATTTATACAAGGAACCACATTTATATATCTGTACATCTGACCAAGTGGAATAATTGAAATACAGATCAGTCAAAAGTCATCTCGCTTTTTGTAATTCTTCTTCATTATGGGCCTTAATTAGATAGATAAAGAAGGTTACAGTAACACCTGTAACTAATTTTAAATTTATCTTTACAAAATTGCTGCCTTCCAATTCAAATCCTTTTTAAAAGTTCTCTAAGAACTTTAATCTTTGAAGGAGTTAATAAATTTGATTTACAAAAGCTTGAAGCATTGTACCAGTAGCTTGGAATAATCAGTAGTGAACTGAATTGCGCTTCAAAAAGTCAGCTCATGCATAATGTTTTTGTGAGTGTAATGATGTAATTTTCTTTTTCAAATTGTCTTCCTTGCTATCCTACTTCTTCCTCCTATTTTCCCAAGTCTCCGAACCAGTTGGTGGAATGCTGGTGACCAATAATAATTTTCCTTCCCTTCAACAGGCAGATGTATGATTATCCATCAGGTATATTTATTGTGATACTGCTCAAGACAGAAATGGGGAAAGAAATATTGTCAATTTGCAAGTGATGTTCAGCTTGTACAATTCTATAAAGATGCAAAGCAAACTACTGCATTTGAATTTTCAGTATCATTAATTGCAAGAAAGGCTGAGCTCCTTATTTTCCCAATCACCTTCAACCAAATGATAATCCTATTATAATATGTTTCATCAAGAATAAATCATTAACCTAAAATTTATAAAATTATGGTTAATATCGCATCAAATCCACCAAGACTTGCAAACAAATTCATTTCTTTATAACTCCACAATTACTTGCTTAAAAGCTCTAACTAATCTTCCTATATGTGCTTTACTAAACAGAACTCTATTTTACCAATAACACTTACAAAGGGATAATAGAGTACAATCTTTATTTATATTTTTTGAATTTGAATCAATCCAACTTTTACAGTTTGGGAGGCACACTAATCTAATCAGTACCTTATGGCTTCCTGATCTGTGGGAGAGATTAAGCAATCAATTTTGCAATTTCCTTTCTGAATTTGGACAATAATACAAATAGAATAGTTACAGAAATTCAAAATACTTTAAGAATCTTCAGTTATTTGAATGTGGTCACTGCTGTGCAATCAGAATGAGACAAAATATGTGGGTCAGACCCATTAAGCCATTGCAAAAATGGCATTATTGGCAGCCTGGCCATGCACAAATGGTATAATCTGCCAGTGTCATACGCCTACAAGCTTGGTCTTCAGTCTTTTCTTGCTTGAAATCCTTTGGAACAGCTAATGGGAAGGAAGTGAATTTCTATTTTAAAATGAGTTAAGGATGCGAATGCATGGAAGGACAATCATTATGTAAGCAGGACAAACAATTTGTTGTGCTGTTCATAGGAACGAAGGAAATAAAATCTAAACTTGGAAGTTAAAGTAGCTTTGGAAATAACTGATAATTACTAGTGCACGGTGAATTGAGCAGAGAGAGACTGTCAATATTTCTTGCACATTTGAGCGTGTGTGTGTTCAATAGAAAGGCAATAATGAATTTAATTTCACAAAACAGAGAATTTATGAAGGCTAAATTCAAAAGACATCACCACTTGCCTGCATTTACAGTATTCCTTCTATGTAAGGTATTGAAATGCCATGCTGTTATAGATAGTTCGCTGGTTCTAAGAGAAGGCTGCCATCTGCTGGCCATGCAGCAGCACTGGAGTTTATTATTTCTACATTTTTGACATTTCTGATTTGAGAACCGTCTGCAGTGCAATTTAGTGCAGCTTCTTCTATAGTAGAAACATTAAACCTCCTTAATACAAAAGAAAAATGTGGAGCTTGGACAAAATGAAATCTATATTTTGTTGCTGCATTTTATTACCTTCAGGGTTAAGAGACATTGGGGAAACACATCCTGAAAGCTTTACTGGACACCCATAACAAACTCAAGCATTTCACTAACCTTTCAGTGAATTGAATGTGCCTCTCCTACATTGTCTGACTCATGGTTGATGCTGGTCCCACATTTTGTCTTATGTCTGAAAGTTCACCCATGGACAATGGAAATGAATTTGGGGGAGAGTACAATGCACTCCTGTCACTATATGCCCTCCTCAATGGTACAAGTCAGGGGTGAATTTTGAGGCATTAGTATTCTCTTGCAGAAGCAATAACTTTCATGTCCTACTCGGCTGGACTGAATTAACTTTTGTCAACAACTGAAGAACAAAATATGTAAAGTTCCCTGTGATCTAATGAAAAGAGAGTCTGCACCAGCAGTGGAAAGGTTTCATTCTTACTGTAATGTTTCAATGGCTTTTTCTGTTAAAAATATTTTGTTAACATTGGCATTACAATTTACTGTCTATAATATGAAAGTTCAAGTTATTGGAAATAATTAAGCAATAAACCGAATCCTGGATTAATCAGATATTGAAAGTTCTTGCACACTGAACAAGTGGATAAGAGTGACTTTGTCAAATAAGAATAAATGCTATTAGTTTGGGATCATACTGTATATTTTGAAGGAAAGTGTGTATCATTTAAGTATTTTTTTAATTAAAACTGCAAACAGAACTTTCAACAGAAAAAATAAATTCAATGCCACACCATTTCCTAATTGGTACAAGATGCTAATTTATGGGCTTGATGTTTAAGCACAAGGAGATGCCTCCTCCATAATGGGAAACACTTATTTTAGCAGAGCAGTGTTTGATCTACTGTACATTTGTTTCCAATGTTATTGACAGGAGCAAAGCCTCTGTGATTAGTTTGATTTGTGCCTTCATCCTGAAGCTCAGATATGTCTACAAAGTTGCTGAAAATGCAAGCTGATACTCCATGGAGAAAACGAGGCATATGCAACCATGGTAAGCAAGGCAACCAACAGGGTATGCATTTACTTTGAAGACTGGAAGAAAATGTAGAGGGACTGAAGAGGAGGATGGTTTAAAAGTGATGAATGAAATCTGGACTAGTAAGAGAAATAAAGAGAAGAGAGACATATCGGATTGAGTGAGAGAGAAAGAAAAATGTAAACAGAATACATGTTCAGAGATGAATAAATGTTCATTTATAAAATCTTGTTATAAACCTTGAAAATCTTGTTATGAACAACTGTAATCTTTAATTTATCAGTGCCAGAGAGGTTGACTTCAGTATTGACAATTATGACATGGTTAAAAGGGTACAAATTATTTGCCAGAAATATCTGCAGTGCCATTAATTTGCATCCATTTTGTAACACCAACAAATCCATGACCTACAATGAATGTTAATAAAGAGGTAGAGATAGAGATAGGGAACAAGATGCTGTTGTCAGGAAACTAAACATATAACACTACAGTTCAGACGGCAACCACCCATACACACCTCACCTGATGTGAATTAATGTTGATTAGGGCCATTAACCTTTCTGTTACTTCAAGGCTATTGCATACATCTTCATTTGGCAAAATCTCATTGACTAATAGTAAAATCTACACCAAGTTCTTAACCTTTGAACCTTCATTTATGACCCAGTATAATTACTAAGATGCGGCAGCAGGAATAGAAGCAAATGGGATGTCTCCAGGAGTTAAGATGTCTACAGTATGACAGAACTGATGATGGATATAGAGGATCTCCAAAAAAATTTGATGCCTAAGCATCTTAGATTAGGGAAAAAAAAGTGTATGTTTCTCAGATCAAAGAATGCAGGGCCTACACATACAGAGACAAACACTACCCACAAGGATTCCTCAGTGACCACATTTGGAAGCTCAAATAATTGCTGACTACCTACGGATAAGACACACAGCTGGGAAAGATTAACTTAGGCTTGTCATGTATAAATAATGAATTTTGTGCTGGATCATAGTCATGCTTTAATACAGGAAAACATTCATTAACTTTGTTCCAATTATTCATCTTGATTACCTATCAGGGTTTCCTAAGCACAAACCTTTTTGTGAAGTCACCAATTTTCCTTCCCAACTTAAAAAAATGATAAGCTGCAGTCAATAAATATGTTTTCAGTAATTGACAGTTTTTGTAAAGTTTGATAGAATTCATTCATCACATAGTGACTTTCACAGCAGTGGCTTTAACACATGAGGTTAGAGTAATTTGTGGCTTGCTCCTTCTCTCCATTACCCCCGGATGAGAGATTAGACAGCTGCCCCACTGTTGATGATATGATGTGGAAATCCATGGGATATCAGTTATTCCAACATTTCTCTTCATTCCTCATAAAATTACCACTGAGCTACACAACAAATTAAGGTAGTGAGACTCCAAATATATAACTAGAAGAGCCAACTTGGAGAAGTAATAACAAGAATTTATTCCCGAAGCCCACCTGATTAGCTGCTGAAAACAGCTCAGCTACTCCAAGTAGCTGTCCTGAAGACAGCATTGAGAGTCACCACATTGTTGGCCCGTGGCGTGGTCACAGTGTAAGTCTTTCATGCTTAGGTACTGCACTTTTAGCAAACAAGTGTCTGTTTTCTGCCAGTGATAAATGGACCTGGGGTTTGGGATGCAGACAGAGTTATTAAACTCTCTCTATAGTATGTAATTACAGCTGATTTCATGAAGATATCCGAGTATCAAAGCTGTATCTGACACCTAACGTTGTCATTGAAAGAATACAAAGCTTTGTATGTGCAAAAAGCAATAAGATTTTAGATAAAATGAGAACTTTATTATTAATAAATAAGATTGTATTATCAAATCAGGGAGCTGCTTGCTTCCTATGAGAACAAAGCACATGGTGAATTAAGCAGCGATCTAAATGCCACAGCAGCCTACAGCAACTTGCAGGAAGCACATAATTTACTGGGAAAACTTTCTCAGTATTTTTTTATGATGAATCATATAAAAGGGAGCTGGAAGACTCAGGTCATGTGAACTGACATTAATTCCATCATCCAAAATAAAGGCCTGAGTCCTCTGGGTTGTAATATTATGAAGTATAGTCGTCAAAAAAGAATGCAACGACTTAAAGAAAGGTGAGGGGTGGTTAACTTTGTCCTTCAAAATAAACTGCCACCCATGTGATCCCACTAAGAAAAGATGGAAAGCTTTTTATACACTTACTGATTAAATTTATTGACCAGGAGATCTATTGCAGGCAAAGAAAGATTTAACATAAACAACTTGCTTTTGTGAGGTGAAATTGAATAGGAAAGGACTGGAGGAATGGGATTGATGGGATGGCTCTAATAGCCAGTATAGACTTGATGGAATGAATGGCCCTCCTTCTATAACCCAAGGAAATACGAGATGAAAATATGAGAAAACCTATTCGTTACAAATTATTTCCCAGCACTCAACAACCTGATCCGACGCCTCTCTTTGTTCACATCTTGCTTTTTATTTAAAAATGTCTTTTGATTTTGCATTGCTCCTGAAACTCTTTCGCTGCTGATTTTTGTTGTAAGGTTGTAAAGCCTTACTGCGTGGAAATGTGAGAAGGCATGAGAACCACATTCACATTTTTTGGGATACCCATGAGGTTATGCTCTTGAGCCAAGGATCAGTCTTCAGCTCCATAAATACCCACGCTCCCAGAATTCTTCAGCCAAGGCTGTAAAAGCCTTGATTGCTCATCTTCAGCTGTGAAAGCTTGTGGCAAGCTGCACGTATCATTAGGAGGATAGTGAAGCATGATTTAAAAAAAATGTAACTGCTGCAGATGTTTATGGCACTTAAAGGAATCATTGCTCCTTTATTATAGCAATATTCAATAGACAGGGAATGGAGGGGTGTAGACCATGTGCAGGCATTATGGTCAGGACAGACATCGTGGGCCAAAGGGCCTGTTGCTCTGATGTTCTACGTTTCTTCTCAGAGTTTCAACAGTTTTCACATCCAAGTCAGTTCTTGGGCTAAAACTAAACAGGCAAGAGTTGTTCACTAGCAGCTGAAAACAATCATTATTCTGACAGATTCAAAGAGGACATGCATGTTAATGTGTACATAGTGGGTTAAGTAATGAGGGCAGTCCGCATGAACCTGGCTTGTGTTCCTTTGAAGTTATGATTGAAGGTCATCTCACTGAGTTGCTTGAGATGATAAAATCATTCAGTAAAGATTCTGATAATTTATTTCCTTTGCAATGCAAATCCACATCAAAGGGACACAGACATAAAATTAGAGATAAACGTTTCAGGAGAGAAACCAGGAAGCACTTTTCCTCCTAAAATGTAACAGCCACGTGGAGTACTCCCTCTCTGAAGCCTATTGTACTCAGTAACCTAAAGGTTTGGGGCCAGTGAATAGTTAATCGAATCACAGGAAAACTGGGCTTTAAAGTAATGAAGGAAAATAACTCAGGAAAGATCGAGTTTAAAAACTAACAGTCAAGGTTATTAAGCAGAGTATATATTTGGTAAAATAAGGTCAGCAGGTTAATGGAGAGACATCCAGCCTAATAAACAAACAGGTCCTCCTGGGGTAATGAATGCCCAACTCATGGACAACCCTTACATATGAACGGGTATTTGGGAGACCAGCAGGATGGGTGGGGATGAATTTGCCAGCTGCTGCAGGCATCTTCTGCTGGGTGGGAACAAGGCACTTCCCATGCCTTCTCTCTCCATCTCCACCTGAGCCACAACATTTGGGGGCTAGGTTGAGCCAAGCAGATCTGGGAGCATTGAGCAGACTCCTAATTGTATTTGCAGGAAGACAAGTTATTCACAAGCTAAATTAATGACTTGGATGTGAAACTAAGTGCAATGCATCCAAGTTGCTGGTTGTACAGACAACCAAGCTGCGAAAAGGACACTAACAGGCCATTAAGAGATATAGGCAGTTTAACTGAATGAGTACAAACTTGGCAGATGAAGTAAAATGTGGAGGAAAATGAAGTCATTTAACCAGAAGGAATCATAGAAAAAGAGTTTTGTTTCAAAAGCTGAGAATCTGGAATATTGGTATTATGTCCTTGTGCAAAAATTCATTGAAACTAAAGTGCAGGTGTAACAAAGGAAAATATATACCATTGCATGTTGTTACAAAGCAGTTCAACCATATGGGTAAAGAAATCCTACTGTAATGCTGCTTTGGTGAGTCCACACCTAATTTCATTACCTTATGAAGGATGTACTTGCCTTAAAAGGAATGCCGTAGTCATTCCTGACCCTGTTATTTGGGGTGGAGAACAGGCAGCACAGGCTCAGCCTGGATTTTGTTCTCCATTCTCCGGAGTGAGACTTGAACCAACAACATTCTGACTCAGAGGGATGAGTACTACTGACTGAACCATAGCTGAATGCTGAAACCTAGCAAAGCTGACAAAGATTAGCCAGTAAGCCAGTTAACGAAAAGGCCAAATGAGTGATGCAATTTAATTTAGATCAGTCTCGGCAGAATATAGGATACTGGAGGAAAATTTCCTGAAGAGTGCATGGACAGATCTGACTAGTAATCCAGAGATCGTGAGATCAACACCACTGCTACAATATAGGAATCTGAATTCAATTGTTTATATAAAATGTGAGTGATCACAAAACTATCAGCATGTTGCAGAAAAAGATGACAGCTTTACTGAGGTCCTCTGAGGGAAGGAAGGAAACTTGCTGCCCTCACTCAGTCCAGCCTATTTATACAATTCCAGTTCCACACTCCAACAGAGCCATTCAGTTGTATCCAGTACAAACAAGGATGGCCGGTACTCACTGCCCCTAACAGTGATGCTCACATACCTAGAATAAATGTTCTAAGGCATGGTTGGTGTTTGTGTTGTCCTGTCCATTCACACATGGAATGTGGGTCTCACTGGCAAGGCTCGCACCCACCAGGGTTCACATGTAATTAGCGTGGGAAGGTGCATTTGAGGTAGGGGATCCTCCATGTTCTTACTGAACATTGAAGCACAATCGTTGGGCTGAGTAGATTACCCCAGTTCTCTTATATTGCGATGTACGATAACTGTCAGTCAGAAGTAATAAATGCACCGTACAGCAGTGACTCAACTTTCTGCTCCAATGAAATTTTTAAAAATGGATTTGTCAATGGAATCAAATTTCACATGCTGGATGAAAGGTCCAGCCTGTAGTATACGTTTATTTAGAACATAGAACAGTGCAGCACAGGAACATGCCCTTTGGCCCATGATGTTGTGTCAAACTAATTAAGCTAATGACACCCTCATCCCTTCTGTCTGCACATGGCCCATATCCCCTCAGTCTCTGCGTATTCATGTGCATATCTGAGAGCATCTTAAATGCCTCTATTATATCTGCCTCCATTACCAACCCTGGCAGCACATTCCAGGCACCACCATTCTGTGTACAAAAACCCGTCCCACACATCTCCATTAAACTTTACCTCTCTCGCATTAAACGCATGCTCTCTAGTCTTAGACATTTTGACCCTAAGAAAAAACTTTTATTTACTGGGTATACATTTCATTGCAAATGTGATTATAACTTAAAGGGCATGTGGGCCTCAGTTTGAAGTCCTATCTGAAAGAATTCTTCAGCACTCCCTCAGGATTTCACTTAAGTAACAGCCTAGTTCAGATTCTCTGGACTCTGGAGCAGGGATTGAACTCAAAACCAAATTTTTCAGAAGCCACTATGCCAAGGCTTACATACACCAATGTAAACTGCCCTGTTAATATTTTGTATTCAATGTTGTTATGAGTTGCCACAATATTGTTTCTACCTCTAAACACAAGGTGGCAACCTGGAGCAGATTCAGAATCTCTTCATAATCTTGCCATCTATTTTGTAATTAATGCTACCTCAAAAACCAGGGATTGGCAACGTACTGGTTTCCTTACCAAATGTTACTTCCTGACCACAAAACTTACTTTTCTTGTTGTATTTCAGTAATGGAAAACTCAGATTTCAATATATCGCCAAAGAAAATTTGAA
>JARFYF010000051.1:28587037-28599817 GCA_030265395.1 Rhina ancylostomus | reverse complement strand
CCTCAATGTCGAACATTCTTCTTGGTTAAACAAATAATTCAAAATTCTTTGTTATTATTATTGTATGAGCCATGAAACTATTTTTTAAATAAGTACCTTAAATAAAGTTTTTTTTAAATTAAAAATCTCAGCCTATTTCTGAAGCCTGGGCTTTAAGAGGATATTTGTTCATTGGACAACCATTGAACAGAGTCTCGCATGTAAAATCTATATTGGAGTAATTAATGGGACTGAAAGCTAATAAATCCCTAGGATTAACCTTTTAAGGAGATCGTGGATGCATCGACTGTTATCTTCCAAAATTCCATCCAGTTCCCACAGATTGGAAGATAGAAAATTTTATGATGGCCACAGCTGAAGAAAGGAGAGGGTAAATGCAGAACTATAAACTGTGAAGTCTGATGTCAGCTTTAGGGACATATTATTGAGGGAATGGTAACAACAAACAGAAAAAATATAATAGGATTGGGCAGAGGCAGCATAGACTTAGAAAAGGGAAAGGTTTGAGTAGTATAGATAGGTGCATGATAGTTGGCAGAGACATGGCGGGGACTAGGACCTATTTCTGTGCTGTGTTGGATCAATGATTCTAGATCTGTTTTTTTGAGGCTACAGATATTACAATAAAGGAGAACCAATGGAAGTGGTGCATTTGGACTTTCAATAAGGTGCCAAACCAAAGGTTATTAAACATAATTAAAGCACATGTCATTTGATGTGAATTGATAATTGGCTAAAAGTGTTAATGGGTTGGGAGGCTGTGACTCATGGGGTACAACAGGAATTGGTGCTAGCACCCCAGCTGTTTAGAGTATGTATCAATGATTTGTTGGTGGGACTAAGTGTAATGCATACAGGTTTTCTGTTGGTACAAAGTTGGGCATCAACATTAATGTGAGGAGACAGGGAGAGGCCACAGGAGGTTACAGACAGCCTAAGGAAATGGTTGACAGAACACCAAGTGAATAAATGAGAGACCATCCACTTTAGAACAAAAATTACATTATCTTTTAAATGGTAAGAAGTTGAAAAACGTTGAGGTTCAGTGACACAAATCACTGGCGATTAACATGCAGATGCCACAAGCAAGTAGAAAGGCTATTGGTAGAAGAGTAGAGACACCTTACTACACAGATACAAGGCTTTGGTAAGATCATGCCTGGAGTTTTATTGACAGGTCTAGTGCTCTTACCAAACAATGGATAACATGGGTTAGGGGAAGTGCAACAAAGCTTCACCAGACTGGTCCTTGAGATGGGAGGATATTCTTATAAGAAGACATAAAGCAGAATGGGCTTATACTCTTCTGTTAATTAAAATGGGAGGCGATTACATTGAACCAGACAAATTTTCCACAGGACTTGACAAAGTAGATGCAGGAATGATGTTTTCTTGGGCTTGGGTGTCCAGAACCAGCAGTCACCATTTTAAAGGGGTCAGCCATTCCAGACTGAATGAGAAGAAATTTCTTCACCGAGAAGGTAGTGATTTTTTATTCAATACAGCTGTGGATACTGCTCAGTATATTCAAGAGAGATATTGATAGATATTAAGAGAAAAAAGGGATGTGGAGTTATTGCAGAAGAGTGGCACTGAGGTAAAGGATCAGCCATGATCTTTTTGAATACTAGAGCAGGTATAAGGGGCCAAATGACCTCTCCTTGCTGCTAATTCTTATATCCTTATAAATATGTGCAGTTTTTGGAATTTCCTGATGTACAAATCAAACTACATACGGTTTGTAAAATGTTCCAGTGTGGAATTTGCATCATCACAAGTTGAGATGGAAACTTCAACTCAGAAAGTGGAGGTTTAAGTTTCTATTTTTTAGGCTCAAAATGTTTTCCAAGAAAGTAGATAGCAATTCTTTTAAATCTGTAGGCAAGCAATGACTTTTTACTTTTTTTAAAAAGCATAAACCATTCACAAACAGATAAAACGGAAGATAATCAGGACCAGCTCCCCCAGTCTTTCCAGAGCTTTACGCCCCAGATACTGATTATCTCAAAATTTCCATTATTTTTTTAAATTCTGCTGGACATCTCAGAACACTTTCAGATTTCCATCATCTCAAAACATTGAACAAATCTCTAGATTGCATGCCCATTAATCCATGATCCCAACGTCAGCCTAAAATGGACCCAGCTCTCAGTGATATACTTCCTCAATGATCCAAAATCCCAGGGCTTTCCCTCCTCCCCTTGATATTCTATCAGATTCCTACATTCCTACACAATACAAATGTTGGTCACAATAATGTTCAAAAGAAAACCACTATTTTCTGAACACAGTACAGACTAACATAAGACATTAATCAATGACCATATGTGCCAAGATTCTGTAACACAACTACAATAAGCACTGACCCTGGGCTGGTGAATCAAAAAAAAAATTGCAGATGCTGGAAATCTGAAATAAGACAACAATTGTCATAGATGTTCAGAAGGTCAGATAGCATTTGAGGAAACAAGAAAAAACATTAATGTTTCAGGCTGATGACATTTATAAGAACAGTTCTGATGATAGGCTGGAATGTTAACATTGCTCACTCTCTATAGTTCTGGCCTGGCCTGCTAAGTTTTTGCTATATTTTCTGTTTTGTATCTGGATACATGGATGGTGGCAGAATCCATAGCACCTTCCAGGAATGATCATTCCAAATATCAGTATGCTATAAAACAATAATTAATCAAAATGTAATATCAATATTATTTATTTTTATATATGTATTTACATTCATACTGACCAGCTGAATGGCTTGAGCTAAATATTGAAATAGATTCATATTTCTAAATTTTGGGATCCAGTAATTGTGCAGCAACAGAAATTTCTGATAGTAATAATTTAAACTAACAATAACTTTTGTTCAAGAACTTGCCTTAAGAAGGTAAGAATCTAAGAATCACTTGACTTAATTAAGGCCATAATTCTCAGATCTAGAAAGACTCAGAAACACCCTGTTGCAGATTCCAACTCAAAACATCAAAAGGAACTAAGAATTAACTCATTAATTGTCCTCTGGGATATTTGTCCCTCATTCAGCACTAACCTTGGAATGTTTAGGCTGGTTTTCGCACTTTGCAACACCATCATCAGAAATCTTTACACTGGTGAAACTGTCTATTGAACATGAAGAGATCGCTTGGCACAAATCGTCAAAATCCTTATCATGGCTCTCTCTGATTTCCAGCAAAAGCTTTGATAGCTCCCCAGGTAGTGCTTCACCTGCCAACAAAAGATGCAAAATTATTCCAATGGAATTGAAAATGTTCAACGCTTTAATAGATAAGCAAGCATTAGAAGTTCTTCCCATATTAAGTTCATAAGGAATTATATTTGTAGTTAAGTTGTAATGGGAAAGGCTTTAACATTTTATCATACCCTAAGAATATATACTTCATCTGATAATTTAAGATGATGCACATCGGAGCAGTTAATGACTTGCAGTCCTGAATCAGCTCAGCTGCTAGTTATAAACCCTTGATAACTAAAGAAATAATAGCCACAAAAGCCTACTTCACGTGACATTGAATTGCAGTATACTAATCAATCTAATTAGTAAGACAAAAGTGAAGGTCATACAAATAAGATTTACTAAGATGCTGTTGCCTTATTGCCTTGTACGGAATATTTTTGTTTCAATTCAAAAGCTATTTGACTTTCACAACATATAAAAGCCCAAATTGTTCTCAGCACACATATAATAAATGTTCTTCACAAAGCTGCAGTTTGGATGTTAACAAGTACCACATCATTAGATTTGCAATGACACTTCTTTGAGGTTGCGCAGGGAAGATAAACTATTTTTAAAATTTCGCTAGGGAGGAAATACTGTACGTTCATCAGTAATATGCTTACAAGATTTTACAAAACAAAAGGCAGCCTTTCCACTATTACCACATTCAGTTTTCACACATTCTTTAGCCTCTTTTTGGAGGTGCAGGGATCTTAATCTTTCAAAACTATACAGAAATCAGAAGTTCTCACCCAAAGTGAGCAATTCTTTAGAGCAGCAGTTCCAAACCTGGGCAGGGCTCCAAGGAATACTGGGGAATTGTGAGGTGTTAATAATATTGAGGCAATTAAGCCCGAACGTTCACAAAGTAAAAATCAACAAAAGTACACTCGGTACACAGGCTGCTGAAACTATAGGGCTGCCTGCAGTCTCGGAGAGTCCTCCAGTCAGTCACAACTACTTACAAAGAGCAGCTAATGTCATTGTCAGGCATTTACGGGGAGCTAATTTGAAGAGTGCAACTTTCATTCAAAAAGCTTTGGAAGCACTGCCTTAAAGAATCATAGAGAGCCAGAAAGAATGGAAATGGTAAGCCAAACTGGGACGTTAACAGAGATATGTGATTTTTCTGCAGCTTGTGTGATTAAAAAGGGGCTGCAATTTTTCAGGAGCTTTACTGATGACAATGTCAACAAATGAGTTAATTGAATTTATTCATTCTAGTCTGTCCAAATTCACAGAACCCATCTAGGCAAAACAGGAGTACAATTGACCTCAGGTGAACTTGGACAGTGGAAGTCTGCCTGCACATGATCATACTCTGTCATCCTCAAAGCGCAACAGTAGATCTTGTATTGGATTGACCCTCCCTATAGTGTGCCAAGGCCTGCTGATAGTACTGGAATGCCATCAATTCACAGGGAGCCAGACCCCAACATTGATCACTAGCTTCAGAAGATGAAAAAAGAATAGGAAAACTGAATGATGCATGTTATGGGATATGCTGCCAAGTGTATTCCCGCTGGTTACAATTATTGCTGAGACTTCATGAATATCAAAACTAAACTTGAACTACAGTCCTATGCACAAAAACTTTAATTTCTAAGACTAAAGCTCTACAAAATTGATATGACTATGAGTAAATAATAGATTTATTTTTCCATTTATTATAATAAATATGTCATGCCATAACATTGTTTCTCAATCACAGCAGTGGCTTAACTTCAAATTCACTGGAAAGCACAAAGTGATGACCCAGTTCTATGTAAGACATTATATTAAAGCAAGTCACTTCCTTTTTCCCTTGACATTCATGAGCTATATAGTGATATGCCGATAGTTATCAAAAATGTATGATGGTGTGGATTTTTTTAATATATTATGCTTATAACTGTAATGTAATTCTACTCCAACTATCTGTTAGGTTATTACCTAGAAATTCATCCCAATCAATAACATTAAACAGACTATATAAGAGCAATGGCTTCTGCATCTGAAATTAATTCCATTAAATTCAATGAAATACATTTCAAAGGCTGAGTTCAACATAGTCAGGTTGCTTTTTTGCCCCTTTAGCATTACCTACCAGAGAAGAATTCTTAAACATATATGATTTGGGGGTTTGTTTGTCAAAATTCCCATTCTGTTAAAATCTTGTACTCCTTTTTCCTAAGAGGTCTCAGAGGAAGTAGGATAAATGGAAAATATCTCCACTGATTGCATTAAAACCCGGTAATGCATTGAAATTGTACTATATCATACATGCTCAGCAGTGAATTCCAGTGAGTAGTTAACTTCAAGGTTCAAGCTATACATGTAAGGTGGTCAGATGTCATTATTAGTGATATCATTGGCCTCCTCATTTAGTTACTACATCACAGTCATTCTTACCCTGATGTCTGCACCACAAAGCTTTATATATTTTGTATATGTGACTGAGTTGGATATATCTGCCATGCTAAACAATCTTATCAATGTTGTATTGGGAATGACTGGGAATTGTATATTTTCAGTAACTCAAGTGCACTATTTAACCTGGAAAAAGTAATAAATGAAGAACTATTGACCCTGTTAGTTTCAACATTATGAAATTTGAAAGAATTAGTTTACAATCTGCTATTGGAAACTGACCCTCCTCATACAATGCAATCAAAAGCTGACATACCAACTGACAGCTGCAATAAGAGCTGCTCAGAAATCATGCAATATAGAACAATGAAACATGTGCTATAAATCCCAAAATTCTGTTCAAATAAAACACTCTCAGCAAAAAAATAAGCTGACAGGGAGAAGCAATCTGAATATGATGACTCAAAAACAAACCTGGCAGTTTCGGTATCATTAAAGATTAGAGGATAAAGAAATGAATATAATGTGATAACATTGAGTTCGTGCACACGTTTAAGTCAGATAAAAATTCTGCAAAGCAGTTTTTTTTCCCCACTGACAAAGATCTATTAGTGCTTTTACATTGAAACTAACATTTTCATAGGAAGCACAGTAATATCACCATTTCTAATACATTGGATGATTGATTAAAAACAGATTGTCTTAGAAATTCAATTGCATAATGCTGCATTTTTCAGTGTTATGTGATTGAAAATTGACTATCTGGAGTTAAGAATGACCATAAATATCACTGGGTCACCTGGCCTCATTTGGAAAATTCCAGCGACTTGGAGTGATTTCACTCCTGCCCATCTGATGCAATTTCATCATCTGTTGCACTGAGGATGGCATCATTCCCCATGGACCTTTGTTTATGTAACACATGGGGAGAAATTATACTAAGATGTCCCAGGAGCGACCATCATAGTCTCTCTCTCTCGTCAAGTAGCTTTAATAACACTGTTCTGAATTGGGACCCCTGGAAGACGTCCATATTTACCTTTGATCCT
This sequence comes from Rhina ancylostomus, assembly GCA_030265395.1. Classification (NCBI taxonomy): domain Eukaryota; kingdom Metazoa; phylum Chordata; class Chondrichthyes; order Rhinopristiformes; family Rhinidae; genus Rhina; species Rhina ancylostomus. The sequence goes on along the minus strand of JARFYF010000051.1, from coordinate 28,593,184 downwards.
TCTGCCCCAACCCCTCTCTCTATCCCAATCACCAATTTCATTCCTGATGTCGTCAGGCCCAGACCCTCCAATTCTCCCATGTTCGAGGCCTCCAATGGACCTGGCTCTCTAACTTCCTCCAGGCAAGAACACCGTTTTCTGTCTGAATATCTGATTTGACCAGGCAACTGACCCAGCCGTTGCCTGAGGCCCCGATGGAGACCTCAATATCCACTCAATCCACTCCTTCCCTCCTACTAACCAACAGATTGCTAACCTGATCTCAGGCCCCAAATCTCATTCCTTTCTCACTACCATCAACTTTTCTCCACCATAGTCACTCAGAAACCTGACCTCCAGCCCGAATCCTTGGTCTCCAGCTACTGACTCCATCTCTAACCTGCCCTCAACTTCACCCCAAGCCACCAGACCTTAATCATTGGAGTAGATATTCCATTGCACCAAAAAAATGCAACACTCTTTTAGTAGCAGCAGGTGCCTTGAGGCTTAGGTGCTGCTGAAAAGTGCTACAGGCAGCCCACAACTGAAATGGCACACACCAAATGGTAACACCATCTATTGCATATGTTTGGGTGCACTGGAATTTCTTGATCCTTGTCTACGATGAATGGTGAAAGCAACAAAGAGATGGGGTGAGTAATCATGGGATTCATTGTTTTCTCTCAAACTTGGAAAGAATGGAGGTTGAAAATTGACTTGTAGACGTTGCTGACTTTTTAACTTGATGAACCTGTGCCTCTTAAGTGAAATGGAGACAAAGACAAATTTCAGAGAAACAAAAACCATCCTGGGTACAGTGTAACCACACTTGTTTATCACACAGAATTGTGAAATGTAAGAAAGACAAAACTAGAAAACATACAATTGTTAAGTATTTTCAAACATGTTCTGCATCTGGTATTACTGGAGATCCACCACCACTGGGGGCAGCAAAGAGCCACAAGCATCATTCTTGGTTGTCTTGACATTGCAGCATCAGACCAGACCAACTCCTTCTTCTGCTGCCTTCAGCATGTGATATTACAGTTATATGTACTTGACTCTGGTGATAGATTTTATTCAACTAAAATAATTTGCCAGTTGCCTAAAATGTCTCAACTATATCCCCCATGGAAACAATTTGGAGCAAATCGTTCATAATTTGTCAGTCAAGCACCAAAGGAAATGAGCAAGATTGTAATGTCAACAACTGCTGCGAACGAATGAAATTCACCCAGTGAGAAATGAATACTTACCATTGTTCAGTGAGCCCTGGGATAATCAGTTTTGCCAGAAGAGTTCTCAAACCTCTAAATCTGAAAACACTATTCCCTAATTAAAAGTGATGCACAGCTGTACACATCCTATACTGATATGTCAACATGGATCTGCCATTCTCTATGGAAACTACCTTTCAATTGTAAATTTATTCCCACCTTTGATTTCCTTCTTCCATCTAAATAAATGATAACTCTGGCTTTTCTCTATATTTTGAACCAAGTTTTTTCTATTGCATCATGCTTATGAATTTTATATTGACCATTTACTTTTCATTAACAAACATAATGTATTGTTTTTGATCACAAAAGCCACATGAAGCTAGGAGGTGGAATAACTCAAATAGGGAGATATTTCTGGTGTTGTCCACAGTACATATTGGTGGCAGAGCCATGGAAATAGGCCTCATCACTTGTTTGTTACTGGCAAATGCAGCCTCTGGGCCAACTCAATGATCCTGGGAACAGGAAAATGGGAACAGGCGTAAGCCATTCAGCCCTTTGAGCCTGCTCCACCATCCAATGAGTGATGATGGATCCTCAACTCAATACCATACTCCTGTTCTCCCATACCTCTTGATTGATTTGGGTCTTGAAATCATTCCATCTCCTCCTTAAGTATATTCAGCAACTTGGCTTCCAAAACAGTAGAGAATTTCACAGGTTTACTAGCCTCCAAGTAAAGAAATTTCTTCTCACCTCAGCCCTGCATGTCGTATCTAATATCCTGAGACCATGAGTCCTATTTCCAAAAGTTCTTTCTGCATCAGGTGGACCTTTGTTGTACTCCTTCTGTGGCATATGTACCCTTTCTTAAGGAAGGGCACGAGAACTGCACGCAATATTCCTGGCATAGTCTCACCAAGGCTCCTTACAACTGAAGTAAGACATCCTTCCCCCTATATTCAAAACCTCTTGCAAAGAAGGCCAACATACTATTTGTAACCTTAACTACTTGGTGCACTTGCATGTTTGCTTTCAGTAAATGAGGTACAAGGGCACCCAGATCTCTTTGTAGGTCAATATTTTCCAAGTTAATAACATTGAAATAGTACCATGCCTTGCTGTTTTATCAACGCAAATAACCTCACATTTATCCACATCATACTGCATCTGCCATGTATTTGTCCAGTCACTCTAAATACATCACATATCCCTCGATATCCTATGAGAGAAGGTAATATCAGGGGTGCTCCAGGGAACATGGTACCAATTTGAAAGTGGTGAGAAATGATTTTCATCTGAAGCCACAAGGCTAACTTAAAAGAAATTAAAATTCCTTTAATGGTGGCAGCTTCAGCAATCCCTTTGATCACCAGTAGCATTGCTGCCAAGAAACTGTGAACTCTGATCTCAGCAGGCATGGCATTTGCTTTGGTCATTTGCAAACAAATTCACCAAGAGGGCTTTGCACTGGTGTTAGGCCTCAAGTTACATTTGTAAAAAACCTAACGTGACTACTACCTACCCTCTCCATCACAAATAGAATTCACATCTAATGTTATCTGCGCCTTAGCACATCTTCCGCTGATGCCCCCATCTCTAACTCATCTACTTTTCTCCTGAACATAAGAACAAAGTAAATATACTTCGGAATAAGCTATATGGTTCTCTAAGCATATTCCTCCATTCAATAAAATCATGGCCAATCTGATTTTATTCTCAATTCCACTTTCCTGCCTGTTCTACATAACCATTTTACAACAAAAATTCATCAATCTCTTTCTTGGGCATATGGAATGATGCAGTCTCAAAGCACTCTGTAGTAAATTCATTGTCCTCTGAAAAAAGAAATACCTTCCCCTCCATTTAACATGGACGATCACAACTCATTGCCCCACAAGCAAAAATGACGTCTTAGCATCCACCTTGTCAAGGTACATGTTTTAGTAAAATGATAAGTCATTCTTCTAAACTCTTATGAGTTTAGGCCCAAGGCACTCAACTTTTCTTCATAAGACAATCCCTTCATCCCAGTGAACTTAGTAAACCTTCTCTGAATTGCCTCCAATGCAAAGATATCCGTCCTTAAATAAGGAGACCAAAACCGTACACTGTGGTCCAGATGTGGTCTCACCAATGTCTGGAAGAGTAATAGCAACTTGCTAATTTTGAACTTCACCCCCCTTCCAATAAAGCTCATCACACAATTTACCTATCTAATTAGTTGCTGTACTTGCATGCTAACCTTCTGTGTTTCATTAACCCCTTTGTACTAGTATTCTGTGGTCTCCATTTAAACAATGTTCTATTTTTCTATTCCCTTGACTAAAGTAGATAAGCTTACAGTTCCCCATAATATACTGGCTGGGGTTCTGTCTTTCAATTTCTGTGACCAATTCATCTTAAATATTGATTCCTGTGATATATCCAGCACAGTTCCACACACCCATTTTCTTCTTTCCCCAAACAGCCTTCACTCCCAGGTGTAGATTCTTCCCTTGGCCTTTCCTTTTATACATTATCGTTGCATCATTGGAATCAGTTTCAGTTTACACATCAAAATCTGTTTGGTAAACTGTTTTTTTTTCCCCATTTACCTTTGCAGCATAGTTTGCTTGAAAGATATGTGGACTTAAGGTTTTCTTCTAATTACATTTGAATGGTGGATTACATTAGTGGTTGAAAATATAAACCCTGGATTCAAGATTGGCAATTCCCACTTCTATCAAATTAAAAATGTTACGCGTTACTAGATCCAGAGTACAATTCTTACATCCATCTTATTCTGCCAAAGTGAATTGCATCCCACTTAAATTTAGAAACAAGTATGTGTTTCAAAATGAAATTATTTATAAAATCCACTATGTTTTTCCTGGTCAGTGCTTCTCTGCAGCTCAGAATAGAACCATCAATTGAATGAACAGTCTTTTAATACTAGTGAGGTAGGAACATTTTAATGGAGCACAGCCTTTGTGAAAAAATAATTGGCAAACTCTTTTATGTTCACAAACATATATCACCACATGATTTCATTAGGACAAAAATGACTTGTGGTTTCCTGTCTTGCAAAATTGAAAGTGATTTTCATGCTACCTTAACATGAAAGCACAGTCAGCTCTCATTATAAGAGGCTCTATGGCAGCCAGCCAAAAAATTATGTCCTAGAAAATGTTGGTATTTGCAGTGTCTGCACTTCAGTAGGAAAATATTACTTACAAACCAGTATTCGCAGGGTCTGTATTTATAACACATTCATGCACGCTAGTATTTTCCAGATATGTATTTAATACAAATACATTGCTTTCATAGAGGGAAAGATACTTGCACCAAAGGAGGCCATTTCACTGCACCAGTTCTTTGCTGGCACAAACAGAGAAAATTTTCTCTGTTTAAAATATTTTCAAAATTTTCACTCTACAAATGTAAGGCTCCTTCACCAATGTCCACGTTCCATGCTCCAAAAAACCTTATTAGAATTTTCTTTTTGCTCAGATTTTAAACCAATGATTACTCATCACCAAGAAACTGTCAACCATTGAGCAATGTTTCTGAAGTAATGTGTGCTTCATTTGTACAGTGTGCCTCAGTACTTTTGATCTAGCTACTCTATGCATCTGGGTTAACAAGGAGGCTGTGGGTCTGCAGAGTGTCGTCATTCAGCATGCAGCTCTCAATTGAAATCAAAAGATATCAAGTGCACAGAATGCTAACATGCCCTTTGGGCTCACTACCAGCTGCTGCCTCAAACATTGAAGCTCGTAAACAGAGGGATGAAGCCTGGGTCTGCATTAGGTAAAGTTCCCAAAGTTATCTTAGTTTGAGGTATCCATCCCTTCTTCTCATCCTTAGTGATCTCCCCTTCGTTCCTTGCTAATTCCACATCACCTCTTGGATCCCATCCCAGTCCCCCAAGCTTCCAACCTAATTATCACTCAGCCACCACTGCACCCTACCCCCTGCCAATCACAACTCTAACACCCCTAATTAACTCTCTCCCTATGCTTTCCTCACTACCAGGTCCCTGATCATCACTCTGGCCTCCATCTCCCCTAATCATCACACCACGGGGCAACTAGAGATGGGTAATTAAATTCTGGCTCAGCCCGCAAAACCCACCTATCTTCAACGAATTAAAAAAACACTTCTTTCTCCCAATCCAAAAATCTGCCCAATCAACACTTTGCACTGTGCCATCATTCATCACTGACTTCCCCAGGCATCACCAACTATCCCCGCCATCACTTTATAACCATCCCATTCCCACAATGGCCTATCATCAACATCTCCTGAACTGCCATTCCGGTCTTCCAATTATCATTGCAACATGACTTGCCAACTCCTTTACTCGATGCCCTAACTGATGAAGGCCTGCATGCTGCCTTTACCACCCTTTCCACTTGTGTTGCCACTTCCAGGGAGCTATGGACTTGCACCCCAGACTCCTCTGTACATTAGTGCCCCTGGGAGTCCCCCCAGTTACTTCTACTCTCCTCTTATATTTGCTGCCCAAAGTGCAACACCTCACTTGTCTGGATTAAATGCCATCTGCCATTTCTCCACCTAGATTTAAACTAACCCATATCCTACTGTATCCTCCGACAACCTTCCTCACTATCTAGAGCTCCACCAATTTTAGTGTCATCTGCAACTCAACTAATCACCCCATCTATATTTCAACCACATCATTTATATATATATCACACTAACAGAGGTCACGGCACTGATCCCTGCAAAACACCACTGGTCACAGACCTCCAGTCAGAGTAACACTCCTCCATCACTTCCCACTGTCTTCTACGGCCAAACCAATTTTGAGTTCAATTTATCACGTATCCATGGTTTCCATGCACCTTAATCTTCTGATTAAACCATGAGGGAGCTTGTTGACTGCTTTACTGAAGTCCATATAGTCAACCTCCACCGCCTTACCCTCATCAGTCCCCGTTAT
>JARFYF010000051.1:28553555-28567397 GCA_030265395.1 Rhina ancylostomus | reverse complement strand
CCCACGCAGACACGGGGAGAACGTACAAACTCCTTACAGACAGCGGCCAGAATCGAACCCGGGTCACTGGCGCTGTAGTAGCGTTACTCTAACTGCTGCACCTGGGATGATCCCGTCAGGCCTGGGTACTTATCCACCTTAATGTTCTTAAAGAGCCCCAACACTTCCTCCTTCTTGATATCAACATGCCCTAGAATATCAGCATATTTCTCCCTGATCTCGCAGTCCTTCTCCTCAGTGAGTAGCAGAGGGCACGACTCATTTAGTGATCCCCCATTTCCTCTGGCTCCAGGCATAAAATCCTACCTTTGTCCTTGAGTGCTCCGATCTTCTCCATCAGGACCCTCTTGCTTTTACTTGATGTAAAAAATTGCCTTGGAATTCTCTTTAATTCCATTTGCCAAAGACTTTTCATGGCCACTTTTGGCCCTCCTGATTCCCTGTTTGAGTTTTCTCCTGAGTCCTTTATATTCCTCAAAGACCCCTCCAATTCCAGCTGCCTAAGCCTTCTTTTTCTCTTTTTGGCTAAATTTGCAACATCTTTTGTCATCTCAGGCTCCTGAACCTTGTCATCCTTATCTTTCTGCCTCACAGAAACATGTTGGTTCTGAATTCTGTCCAGCTAGTCATCGTAATACTCCTTGCATTGAAATACACACTTCAGTCCATCAGCCTCACTATATTCATTACCTTGGGCCTGTCAGTCCCTCCTTGCAGCCTTATTTGACCGAATCTCTACTTTCCCCTCAATGCCTGAACTTGCTGCCCTACTGCTCTGGTTCCCATCCCCCTTCCCCACTACTTTAAACCCTTTCAACCCACACCAGCAAACCGCCCTGCAAGGAAGTTGGTGTCCCTCGAGTTCAGATGTAACTTCTCCATGTACAGGTCCCACCAGCCCTGGAAGAGAGCCCATTGATCCATGTACCTAAATCTTTCCCTCCTGCACCTGCTCCTTAGCCGCACATTTAACTAAATAATATATAGTAAGATATTGCAAAAAGGTATACCAGCACAGATCTTTCAGCAAGAATTAGGATGAAACTATCCATTCTCACTGCTATGTTGGAATAAACTGAGCAGTGTCTTTCTCTGCTCACATCTTGAAAGTTATGTGCAGAAACTAGGAAGATGCTCGCAGAATTTTCCTGCTTCCTGGAACCATGCCAATAGATTCTGCACCCTAACATATGAAGGGAGTGAGGTTACAAGAGTTACCCACTGGACACGCACTGAACACACCAGAAAACTTCAGAACTTATTTGGCAAAGTGCAAGTTAAACTATGACAATAGCTCAGTGTGAACTCTTTTTATCTACTTGACATGTTCTTTATCCTCTGCATCCTATCAAAAAATGGTAAAGTACCCTGAGATATCTTCCACATTAAAGATGCAATATAAATGCGAGGTATCCCTGCTGTTGCAGGTATTGAGTTATGATTTATGACCTAGCTCTTGCACTGAGCATAAATCATTCTCACTTTTGTCATTTGTGAACGGTTAGTACAGCAGAAGAGAATCAGTTAGGGCCAACAACCACTTACCCGACAATGTGGAAAATTGTCAAGTGTTTATTCTGCATGAAGGCAGTTGAAATCTCAACTAGCCAATTAATTTTCCTGCTTCCTGGAACCGTGCCAATAGGTTCTGCACCCTAATGTATGAAGGGCGTGAGGTTGCAAGAGTTACCCACTGAACATGCACTGAATACACCACAAAACTTCAGAACTTATCTGGCAAAGTGATCAGCAAAGAAATGAAAAGTGTCATCAATTCTACCTTTGAGTGATATCTAAACAATAATAATCAGTGCATTGATGCTCAGTTTGGATTCTGTCAGATCCACAGTTCGAACTCCGCCCAGCTATTTAACCTCATTAAAATGGCTACCACTTTAATCTTCTAAAATGGCTGCTATATAACCTGCTAAAGTTCAGGTTATAAGCCCATCAAAACTTGTAGGTCACATTTTAACCTGCTGAGCATTTATGTGATAAACTTAATCAAAACATTTGTACAAAAATATGGTTTAATAACCAAGATGTTATCTATAGAAGGAAGATTATGGAATCCAAGCTTTCGAACTAAAATTCATTTCTTAGCAGCGGAGCACAACTTTTGTTTGTGAACAGCTTTCATGGACAGACCTGATATTTTCCTCAGGATAAGGTAATTCACAGGAACACCAGCTCAGGGCTAACCTGGCTTATTGTGTAAAAACAACAGTACACCACAAACCAAGCTATTGGAAGAATTATACTGTACCTTTTAACAAGACATGATAATACCTTGCCTTTAATTGAAACAATGTTGTCAGGGAGGCTTCTTCATCACAATATGGAATGAAAAGACAGAACAGTCGCGATCAGCCACATGAGGGACCTTAGTTGCAACCAATCAAATTAGTTTGTTTGGTTGGAACCAATAAATTATTCACAGAGACCATGCTGTAATGTCAAACTCATCATAATTTCTGTGCTCATAGGGGCCCAAGACTATCAGGAATAATTAATATATAAAACAAACACATCTCCAGTCTAAAATTAACTAAAGGCTGGTCGGCCCCATGCAACAGATCTGTGCAGGTGGAAGAGATGAGAAGATAAAATGAAAATACCTTTTGCCCATCTCACCTTGTAATCTATTATCTTGATTTCTGTTAAAGTCTGATGAGTTGTCATTGATTGTCTCTCTTTTCGATAAACTGACAGCTAATATTCAGCTACAAAGGTTTTTCACTTTAAAATCTAGCACCACCAAGCCTTGGCCTTGACTCAATCTAGAGATGAGTGCCAAAGAGGGAAAAAGAAAGCTGATCACAATATTAAGGCAAAATAAGGCATGAGGAACCCCTGATAAGAGCAGCCCTTCAACAGAGTAGTGACAGAGCACATACTCATTTTACTATGCAGCACTGTGGAAGCACTGTACATTTAGAGCTTCTATCTTTCCCTTGTAGAAACCATCTAAATGGATGTAATCCAGTGGAACTATTTATAGACGGCAAGGGAGTGCTCCACATGCCCCACCCATTATTTATTTGTCTCTCAACTCTGTCAAGAATAGAGATTTTGTTCCATTACTGCCCAAATTGGCTTCGACATTTCTCTACATTACAGCAGTGGTTGCACTTCAACATCATTTGCTTGTCACAAAACACTTTGTGACATCTAAAAGCTTTGTAAGGTGCTATACAAATATAAACTTATCATTTACATAGAATTTACAACCCAAATGTTTTGTGCTAATGTTTATATTGTACAAAAAGCTTCTTCATATAAAACTATGAACAAAACCCATTCGTCCTTTATATCTCATCCATTTACCCAGCTTCCCCCAAAGCAGCCAAAACTAGTTCTTCCTTGTTGCAGCAAGCTCCACATCCCAACCACTTTATGGATGAATAATTTTCCTCTTATATTCCCTCCTGAATTTATTGAAGTCCTAAATTATTTTTTTCTTGTGCCACAATCTGGTGATGATCATAAAATCCATGATCCTTCCCATTCTCTCCTGGATTTACACTGCTATTCCTTCATCTTTTCTAGGTTAAAATCGTACAACCTTTGGCATGAGGGTTGTAAAAGTGGATGAAGGGAATGGCAATAAACCTCAACTTACTCTCCAAGTCAACTAGTCACCCTCTGAAACTGAAGGCCTTTCTAAATTCTGTAGATCCTCACAACAGAGCATAACTTTCCTGCATAACTCATTTATATCAACTTCTAAGTTGCATGTAAAAAATTGACTAATTTCTGCATTAATTTCACTTTGTTTTGAACTTGATAATCTACCTGCATTGTGAAGCATGAACAATTTGTAACAAATGCAATTTTTAGAATAGTGCTCAATCAAAAGCAGTTCCATTGAGCAGAGAAACTTGAGAAGCAGGAACAGAATTGGGGCCAATTGCTCCCTCGAGCTTGCTCCCGCATTCAACAGAGTCCTGCCTGACCCAATATTGACCTCATCACCACTTCCCCACTCTCTCCCTGTATTTCGGTCATTCCCTTGTCGTTTAAATGTCCAGCAGACTCTGCCTTCATTTTCAGTGACTCCATATCCACAGGTTTCTGGGTGGGGAGCTCCAAGAATTCACAGCACTCAGAGAAGAAATTGCTCCTCACCTCCAATTTAAATGGGCTATCCCTTATTTGAAAACCGTGCTCCCGACTTCCAAATAACCCCACTGGGGGAAGCATCCCCTCAGTATCCACCCTGTCAAAAATTTTAAATGCTTCAATAAAACCATGTCTCATTCTCCTAACTCTTTAATGAACATAGGCCCAAGCTGCTAAAGCCTTCGTCATATATCAGCTCCTCCGTCAAAGGAATCAACCCTTCTCACTGCAACCTCCATGGTAAGTCTGTCCCTTCTTAAATATGGAGACAAAAACAACAAGCAATACTCCAGATGTGGTCTCACCAACCTCCGTAACGTAGTACCAGGATTTCTCTACTTTTATAATCCAACCCCTTCCAATAAAGGTTAACTATCCTTTCGCCTTCCTAATTATTTGCTGTATCTGCGTGCTAACTTCTTCGGTTTCATACATTGGAACCTGCAGGTCCTTTTGTGGTCTCAGTACTTCAAATAATAATCTGCTTTTCTATTCCTTCACTCAACGTGCATAATCTCACATCTTCCCACATTATATTCCATCTGCCAACTTGTTGTCCCCTCATTTAACTGATCTATTTCCCTTAGCTGACCCTGGCACGATCCTTGTGACACCCACTAGTAACTCGCTCCCAATCTGAAAGTGACCCAATTACCTGAATTTTCTGTTTTCTGTTAGTTAACCACCTCTCTATCTGTGCCAATAAATTACCCTCAACCTCACACACTCTCATCTTGTGCAATAACCTTTTATGTTACAACTTATTCAAATGCCTTTTGGAAATCCAAATGTACTGCATCTACTGAACACTTAATAGTTAATTCCTTTCATTACTATCCAAAGGATTACATTGCACGATGAGCCATTAGCCTTTCAGCTAATGTTTACCCTTTAGATTTATCATCACATCATTACTAATCAGAAATCTGCTATTAAATGCATCGTAAAAATAAAACTGTTACAACTGTTTTAACAGATGGAAGTCACAAATAAGCTACAAAATAAAAAAGAAATCATTGTTCACGAAGAATTTTCTTATTCGATAAACTATTCCATTATGTCCTCTCTTGTGTGCATTCTTCTCAGTTTCCAGTAAATAGTACTATTATTCTTCTGGAAAGATTTAATTTATCCTTTCCATATCACTACATAACAAATTGGTAGAAGATCTACTTTTGCTGACTCACCTTTTCCAAGAAGCCTCCTTTAAATGAGAGGAGGTGAATTTATGGGAAACAATGAATTTATACATGTTTAGATATGCATTACTCATGTCATTCCCTATGCAAGATCTATAACAAACTACAATTAGTGAAAAAAATTATTTCTTTCCTTAAAGTAAACCAGACACAAGATTGCCTCTGTGGAGAACTTTTGAAAAGCTTTTATTTTCTGCAAGGAAATCTTCCAATTATTTCTAAAAATTTGCAATTTAATTTTATCACCACAATTTACAGACAATATGTTTCAAAAGGCATTTCCGCCAGAATTAGTATTCCACAGAAAACATTATCTGTGACTGAAAGTTCAAGCATTGTGTTTGCCTGGTGGTTCCTAATGCTGCTCTGTTTCCAGCCACAAGGAGGTGTGCAAAGCAGGTTGCAGTGTTTGTCATGCTAATTTGGAAAAAAATGCAAGAAGACACGACATGGCACTTGGCTCACAAATGTGTTCCAAAATGGGTGATTAATAGGAGCCCTCCAACTGAAATAGTTGGAAAAAGCTGTGAGTGCAAAATTAATTTCAATTCTTTTTGCACTGACCTGCAGATTTAACTTACTGTTTCAATGGGAAAGAAAACAAAACACCAGGTGTTTCTAACTTACGGGTTTACAAGCTGCACATTGGGGTAGACACTGACAGAATTTTAATCACTCTTTCCAATTCCTTCAATTCAGAAACTGCACACATTTGCTCCCAGATTGAACACTTTATTGAACAAAAATAAAATGGTTTAAGGTAAGAAGAACGAGAGTTACAAGAAATATGAGGTACAATTTTTTTTCACCTCGAGGGTGCTTGGATATGGAATGGAATGCCTGACTGGGTGGGTGAAGCAGGTACTCACAACATTTCAGGAGTATTTAGATGAGCACTTGAATCACCAAGGCATGGAAGGTCGTCACAGACCCAGTGACGATAAGTGGGATTCGTACAGATGGGTACTGGATGGTAAGAATAGGCATGGTGGACAGAAGGGCCTATTTCTATGTTATATGACTCCAAATCTGAGACTGCAGAAGAGTGCAGGAATCACAGACTCAACAGTTTCTACAAATGTCTCCCTCAATGATTCATTACAATTCTCAACTTGACTGACAGGACCAGTGGTCATTCATCTCATTTCTGTTCCTGATGGGCTAGGGTTGACTACTTGTCCATTTTAAAACACTTCAAATGATCAAACGGATGGTTTGAAATGTCTCCTAGGATGTGATAAGATGCATTAGAAATTTTACCAGTGCTTTATTAATTCAAATCTTTTTGACCCTTCATATAGTTATTAATAGAGTCTTCATAAATTGAGCAAAAAGGATCTTGCTCAAAGAAATACAATATATCAAATTCAAAAGTAACTGTACAGAGAATGTAGAACTTTGAATAATTCAGAATACCTAATTCCTTCAAGACATCCATTTTAGTCTGTTACAAACTGAAGCCTTTTTTATTCAAATATGTTTCTTCACTTAATTAACTAAGCAGTTGGTAACATGCTGGGAGCTTCTTTCTGGGGCTGATTACCAGCTTGCACGAATTATTGCACATTCCCAGGACACCCAGTATAACTTACAACATACGTTTACATACAAGTACATCAGCACAAATCCCAGCACTACTCCTTGTTCACAGTTACTATAAAACAAACGGTGCAGCCCGCAACCGAAAATGGTAGGTACCTGGGAGTGATTACAGAACAATTATCCGGTCAACAGGTTCAAGCATCTTTATCAAGCAACAATAACCATTCTTCAATAATTCCACATTTGACAATCGGTCTGACAGATTGGAAAATACAGCATCTTGATAGCAATTCTGATAAATAACTGGTTTGTGTTAAACTTCTGATCGGCTGCAGTGCTTTCAATGAAGTGAAAAATCTTTAACAGATTTAGCTTTGGAAAGATAAAGCTGCTAATATTCATGGTCTTTCAGTTACATGAGCCAAATTCAAAACAAATCTGAAAGCACACAACACAGCCCAAAATCTTATTCAAAGAACAACGGAAAAAAATTGAGAATCAGTATCTGAAATTTGATGCAGAAAACTGCAGATGACACCACATTGCAAATGGCTACAACTAAAGTCAAATGCTATATTTTAGGCACTTCTGAATATATAACAGATGACAACAGTTTACCTGAATATTAAATGTAGATCCAAGCACAGATAATAGCTGCACTGAATCATTACTAATAGGAATACTTTACTGCACTGTCGGCCTGAGTTACATTGATTTCTTTGGTCGCTTCAATTCATTTGAAGATTTCAATATTGTCAAGGCGACCCTGACCTTTATTCACAAGATCCTTCACCATTTTAATTTTCTCCCAACCAAGTACTTATGCCTTAGATGTCTGCTCATATATAAAAACAAAATTCTTCTGGAAAGAAAGTAAACTATTGACTATTTGGAAAACAGACTGAACAGACTAATTATGCATACATTGTTCACTTGGGAAACATGACAATTTTTGCATGAAAGGTAACATCAGCTTTTTGATGTACATCTCCTCCCCAATGAATTCCCTAACTGTGTAATCATTTTACAAATGAGCTCCGTCCGCAGGCCAAGGTTTAATTTTCCAATATGTTGACTTCATTTGACATAACAATTCAACAACTCAGCCTGGTACTTCCATACAACAGCTGTAACTACTTCACTCTCATCTCTTTGCTAAATTGAATTCTGCACAATATTTCTTAGACCAAATCAAAATCTATTTTAAAACAGGCAAAAGAATTCCTCGTAAAGTTTTGTCCACAATCAGCTACATATTTCAGACACAGTTCCACTTTCCATTAGTAGTCGAGCATTGTTAACATTGATAGATCATGGACTGTGGACTGAACAAACTATCTCAGGAATGAGATAACCACAGAAAAATAATTAAGTTCTTATTCAACTAAATGCTTAGGTTTTCCTAAACCAAACATAATCTATTTATATGCTGCAGTTCTATTCAACGAGTTTTAACAGTACTCCCAAAGCAGAAGTGATTCATGTGGAGAAGTACCACCAGTAAAGCAGGTCCACATAACCCATTAACATGAAAATATTGCAAGCATTAATATTATACAAATGTTTAAAATTTTTGTACAAGGTTCATCATTATTGTTTTAATTGCAGCACGGTCCTTTATTTCAAATGAATTACTGCCTCCATTGATTTGATGAAAATTCATTGAATATTAATCTGATATTGCTCACATTAATTTTCAGGCTGGTGTCTTTTGGATGGGAGTAACAGGGTATATCTAGAGGATGAAAAAATAACTCTCAGAAAAATTCTCTTTACTTTTGTTGTTAGTATCATTCTTAATCTAACTTCCTGTATCTCCCTTGTGGAGATCTTTTCACTTCATCAGCTTGTACTTGCACATATTATGCCACATGCTTGCAGTCCTCAAAGTGAAAAAGCTGACTGCAAACACGTACCAAACAAGGAAAGGAATAAACTTTAAATCTATAGACTAGTCAGCTTAGTATTTATGGTGGATAGGCTTTAACAGATAATAATCCCATAAAAAATTAATTGTTATTTGAAGAAGAATGGACTTATAAATGAAAAGCAATACTGCTAAAGTAAACAATATTTCATTAACATTTTTCAGTTTGTAGATTAGGATAGTGCAGTTTTTGTTTTGCATGCATATTTTCAAAAGTTATCTGATAAACTTATGAAGAAAATTAAGGGCAATGTGGGCATGAATTGGCTAAGGGAGTGAAAAAAGAAAGAAATAGTAAATAGTTCTTTTTCAAACTGGAGAAAGTACTTAGATCAGTGTTGGGACCATTCCTTTTATATTGTACGTTATTGCCCAAAGGGCATGACTTCCAAGTTTACAGATAAATTTCAGAAATTGAATAAATAATGGACAGATGCTTATAGACAACAATAGGCACAGACTGGTGAAATGGGCCAACATGCAGCAGATGAAATCTAACAGACAAATGAGTGAAATGATACAATTGAGGAGCAAAAAAAAGAGAAGCAACCAAACCTACATCAAATAACTTGACATGAAGTACAAGAACAGAGAGACATCAGCGTGTTTGTACATAAAACTGAAGATGGCAGTACATGTTGAAATATGCATATGGAATTGTTGGTTTCATTGAAAGTGACATCATACAAAAGCATGGAAGTTATGTCAAAATTTTATTTAACACTGGTTTGGGCTAATCTTCACTACAGTGTTCAAGTTCAGGCACCAAAATGTAGGAATGGTGTAAAAAAGGTTGAGAAGAGATTTACTGGAAGTTATATCAAGAATGAGAGATTTTGGTAAGAGGGGAAGACAGAGAAGTAGAATGTTCTTTGAAAGTTAAGAGAAGATTTGATGGAATTGTTGAAAATCATTAAGTGTTTTGAATGACTGATTGAGGTAAACTGTTCCCAGTGAGGGCAGGGCCAGTAATCAGAGAATGCATATTTAAGGATTTTGGCATGATTAGAGAGAGCATGTTGTGATGATCTAGAATCACTGTTTGAAATGAACATTAAAACCACTTTGTGACTATGTTCCAAAAATGGATAAATTATTGTAAGTAAAACAAAAATTGCAGGGCTATGGGAAAGGGAGATGGGAATGAATTTGTTCTACCAAAGAACTAGTTTGGCACCAAGGGCCAAATTGCCTCGTTATATTCTATAAAATCCTATGATACTATGAAAAGAGGCTACAGAGCTTTGCCTTGGAAAAGGACACAAAACTATTCCAATTTCTTTGCAACAGATTTGAATAATACTGCACAGACCTCTATGACTGAAAAGAGAAGCCATAAATGGATACTTATAATTATGAATAAGCAAAAGTAAACATTAATATTTTGGCCAAAGGGAAAAGAAACCATTTAAGCAAGGCGATCACACTGAAAAAAACCGCAAGGTCTAAGCCCAAAGATCAGATGGCTTGAGATGACTGGGATGAATAAGAAATACCAATCAGACTGGCAATATGAACAGTCCGCAGATTGGCGTGGATATTGCTGATTTCAGGCAAAAGAGGAACAAAATAACTGAAAGAGAAGGCTTTTCAAACTTTTATTTCCACTTCCTTAAAATTATTTATTAAAGCTGGCAAGAGACAATCTTATATAAGTAGAAATCATAGTAAATGTATTTCAGAGAGCCAGAATGGAGGCTGATTGCAAACACATTTAGTACCTTGGTCTTTGGACATTGGAAATCCAAATGGAAAGCTGTCATTACCTATAGAGATTACGTTCAATCCTTTCCATGGTATTGATTGTTATTGACAAGAAGAATAAGCTTGCAGGTACCCTTTCTGGCTGTTATTTCAAGTTAATTATATTGATTCCAAAATCAAACAACTCCTCAGCAATATGTACTGCCATAAAATCACCAAGTAATTGACTGTAATAATAGATTGGAAGCAAACATACCACTATAGCAAATATAAATGCAAAAAAAAGTGTTGAAGGCTAAAATATTTTTTCAATTTGATTCATTAGTGTTCCATATATAAAAGCAGACAACTGTACTTTGCACGAATTAAGATATATTACCTGCTTTTTTGATTCTTTCAATAGTGTCAGCACATCAATTTGCAAATCTGATTACGGCCTAATGAGCACTATTTTCATTTTAAGCATTCACTTGCCACGAAAATTGAATGTTTCATTAAAATGAGAATCTTTTGTAAAATAATAGCTATGCTCAAATTCTTGCATGGGATTGTAACAGTGATATGACTTGTACAATCTTGTTATGACTAAATAGCAATGTAAAATGAAATTCAAAGATAAACAAAAGAACATAGGATCAGATGCAGGTCATGCAGGCCATCAACCTCTGTAAATATTTTGCAAAAGTATTCATATTTTTAAATTACTTCTTCACTTAAATCTATATTTTAGATATTCACAAAATTCAGTCACTGAGAAAAAATGACTCTTTAAGTAATTTGCAGATTGCATCTGAGTGTTTAGTGAATGAAGGACATATGCTCTGCGCAGGACGTCCATTAAACAATGCCTGGAAATAGTTATGCAACGGCTCTAACATTAACAGCTCCTGCTGCACGTAAAACGGTTTTTCAGGAAAATATGGATAGTTTCGTAAGCAAATTTGTTTTACAAGACTGAGGTGAGAGTTTTAATAGACTTCATGCCATAAATACTAATATATGAACTTTAATAAATGCAATATCTATAGAAAAAGAAACAGAGTTGATGTTTCAGGTCAAAGATCTTTTTTCTCCAGAATGACTTCGAATTGAAACTTTAACTGTTTCTCTTTCCACAGATGCCGCCTGACCTGCTGTGTGTTTCCAGCATTTATTGTTTTATTTCAAATGTCCAGCATCCCCGTTTATTGACTTTCACTCAATAAGCAGAAAACCAGTGCTGATGGTTTATGGGTTTGACATTCCAGGGTGAAATTGTGACAGAATTTTAACATTAGGGATACCCTATTTGAAATGTAATAATGCATGTGTCAAGAGAAGAGAATTACACCTCCTTTTACAACTCCACTATTTAAACCACCTCGGTTTACATCAGACAGCTGCTATTTTGAGAAAATGGAGCTAACCTTTTGCCAATATGAAAGGAGCGAGGCTGGCTACGTAGGGCACCATGCAGGTGTTCAAGGTCACCATCCCTCCACCACTATCCTCTGACCTTCTTCCTGTAGTACTTTCTTTTAATAAACAATGATTTAGAAAGAGAATCCAGTTCAGCATATTATAGAGAACAGCACAGCACGGGAACAGGCCCTTCAGCTGATGATGTCTGTGCTGACCGTGATGCCAAAGCAAACTGATCCCATCAGTCTGCTCATGATCCATGTCCCTCCATTCCCTGGCTGTTGATGTGCCTGTCTAAATGCCCCTTAGACATTGTTACTGTATCTGCTTCAACCACTACCAACAACCCACCCCTGCAACGTGCCACTCTGTGTAAAAAAAAAACGGGTCTCACCCCTCTCCTTTAAACTTTCCCCCTCTAATTTTAATAATCTTTACATAACTTTAAAACAACAGACTTGTTTTGCTCTTGTGGCATATCTCATGCTTTGAATAACCCCTAAATAAATGTACACATTGATTGGTAAGGCTCAGGCTTACTTTGACTTGAAATTGACTAGCAGCTTTCAAATCAAAGTTGGTGACAGAAGTCAAAGATTTTCTGAACATTACTTACTAAATGTGGTAACACCACCACATGAAGTCGCCTATCTAAGTGACAGGGACTGTAATGGATCAAATAGAAAAAAAGATATGATTACAAATGTACTCTACTCGTCCAGAAAGTCTTCCAATCTATCTTTGACAGGGTGGACTTGCATTTTTTAATAAGAAACAAGATCCACAACAGCATTCTACAATTATCTCATGTGAAATATTCAGTTAAAATAAAGTGCCTGGGCTAAACTTGAATTTTGTGGAATTCACAAACTATATTCAGTTCAACATCATCTGTTTAATGTTTGCAAGGCTAGATGTTGAGAACATGTCACATCATTCAATAAGGGAAGATTACTTTCCTCAGACCACATTGCTGAGGTTCAGCAACAAAATGGCTTACTCTTGAACTCAAAGTGAGAAGGAGGCCGCTTTCAAGTGAAACTAAATCTTCATTTATCTATAAATAATATTTTCAAGAAATGAAGCACTGAATTGTTTAGTAAATACTTCAAAGGAAGAGCCCTTACTCTGTAACTTCTCACTGGGATGACATTTCATTTTATAATATAATATCATATTACCTTGTATGAGTGCCGTGATTTGTTGTGACTTCTGGGATGGATGGTCTTTCAGAATATCTAGTGCAGTCCAGTCTTGTGTGTCTTTAATGCCTGCATCAATTCCTAGAAAAACATCACACAGTTTTAATTATCTAAAGTTACATAAACACAGGAAGCATTCATTAGTGCTTAGTAATGAACATAGAACAGTACAGCATAGAACAGGCCCTTCGGCCCACAATGTTATGCCGACATAGCTAATCTCTCCTACCTACAGGATCCCATATCCCTCCATTTTCCTCTTATTCATGTGCCCATCCAAGCCCCCAACGAATTTGCCTCCACCACCCTATCAGGCAACACATTCCAGATATGCACCACTCTGAGTAAAAACACTTACCCCTAACATCTCTTCTGAACCTAACCCCTCTCATGAGGATGTAAATCCTCATTAATACCTTTCCTTTCCTTGACAATTCTTTATGTATGTCATAGAGAAATACTAATCATTTATACCTTCACCAGGCTTGGTAATTTGAAAAATGATTTTTAGCAGATTAGTTAAAACAGTTTTATTCACATGTGAGAAGCATACATAGAATAAATTTCTCATATGCAGCACTATAAAGCTGAGTATAGTAATGTTATATCTAAACAAAAACAATGTATTTGTCGGATCCAGTTATTCTCGAATCCGCAGGTTCTTTCAGGAGTCCAGGAATGAGATGAAAACAACTTGGTGCTTCCCAAAGTTTTATTGGAAAAGTTTAAAACAAAGAAACAGTCA
>JARFYF010000051.1:28446917-28463298 GCA_030265395.1 Rhina ancylostomus | reverse complement strand
CTTTATAAGGTGTTGGTCAGACCACATTTGGAGTATTGTGAGCAGTTTTGGGCCCCATACCCAAGGAAGGATGTGCTGGCATTGGAGAGGGTCCAGTGGAGGTTTACTAGAATGATCCCAGGGATGAAAGGGTTAGCGTTTGCGGAACGCTTGATGGTTCTGGGCCTGTACTCGAGTTTAAAAGAATGAGGGGCGATCTCATTGAAACCTCCTGAATACTGAAAGGCCTGGATAGAGTGGACATGAAAAGGATGTTTCCAATAGTGGGGAAAGTCTCGGACCAGGGTACACAGCCTCAAAATAAAAGGATGTCCCTTTAGAACTGAGATGAGGAGGAATTTCTTCAGCTAGAGGGTGATGTATCTATGGAATTCATTGGCACAGATGGCTGTGGAGGCCAAGCCATTGGGTGAATTTAAAGCAGAGGTTGAGAGGTTTGATTGATAGGAGCTCCCGGTTACAAACCATTTCAACTCCCTCCCCACTCCCACACTGACCTACCTGTCCTCAGACTCTTCCACTGCCAGGGTGAGGCCAAACGCAAACTAGAGGAACAGCGCCTCATATTCCGCCTGGATATTTGACAACCCAATGGCATGAACATTGAATTCTCCAGTAACCCACACTCCCTCTGTTCCTTCCTCTCTCCTCCTGATCTCAGGTCCTCTCACACATCCTTCTTTCCAAGCTGCACCCCCCAGCCCCCTGTTTCCCACTTTCTTTTCCCTCCCTCACCTGGTTCCATCAGCTTATCAGCCACATACTCAACCCATCAGGTCCCCTTCCCATACAGTTCCCATCTGCCCCCCATCCTTCCCTTATCTGGTTCCACTCATCACCTTCCCTTCATATCGGATTCCATAAGTTTGCTGCCCTTTCTTGCCTCCACTTATCACCACCCAGCCTCGATAGCTAATTTCACCCTTCCCTCCCCAGCTGACTCCATCTGCCCATCAACCCCTCCTCACCTAGATCCACCTATCACTTGCCAGCTCCTGCCTCACCCCTCCCCCTCACCTCTTTATACTGGCTATCTCCCCTTTACACTCTCAGTCCTGATGCAGGATCATGACCTGAAACGTCAACTATCAGATCCACAGATGCTGCCTGACCTGCTGAGTTCCTCCTGCAGCTTGTTTTCTGCTATTAGGCAGGTGTTCAAGCATAAATATTCTCCTACAGCATTTTGCGAGCTACTACCTGAATGCATTTACATTAGTCACCTTTGTGTTTGAAGGAAGAATGGATCCAAACTTTTAAAAGAATGGTAAGCAACACCAGCAGAGTTGTAGAGTCACAGGGAAGGACAGCATGGAAATGCTGACCATCAAACATCCGCGTTTACACTAATCCTACCTGAACCTATTTTATTCTTCCCACAGATTCTACCACTCATCTGCACACCAGGGGCAATTTACAATGAATAATTAACCTACCAACCCACATATTTTTGGAATGTAGGAGGGCAATGGACCAGAGGAAACCCATGCCAGAGGGAGAACATGCAAACCTTCCATATGCAGCACCACAGGTCAGGACTGAACCCAGATCACTGAGGCTGTGAGGCAGCAGCTCTACCTATTGTGTCGCCAATTTTAGACAGAAACATTGTAGGCCATTTTACCAATCCTATAATCTAATAATATCTCCAACACCCAGTGCCTAGTAAATTCCATCTAGTTCTCTCTTAGATTGTTCCATACAGACTCTGAGATATATACCAGGCTGGTTGAAATTATGTCCCTTTAATTGCAAGTTAGTCTATGAAAGTATTTTGCTCAATTTGACTAATCCAGTTATTTATTCTTGGTTCTCTGTTTTTACATCTTTTACACAATGCGCTGAGCAATTCATTAAGGAAATTCCGCATTCCCACTCAACTATTTAAATTAGCATATCAAGTGGACCCCTCATTAACTACCGCAGCTCAGTTTAATAAATTCAACCTTCTTCTACAACAGATCTTGAAAATACAAGTAGTGATTCAGAAGAAAGAAAGAACCGAACCCATTGGTTTTTGGTCAAGAGCAGGAAATTTAAGCTTAACCAGACCATGGCATTACATGCCAGCATCTGCAGTCCTTTTTTTCTCATAGTATTAGTTTTGCTGCTCTTCTTCATGTAAATGAAATAATTGACTAGATATTTTCAATATTTGATGTGACTGATTACCATATTTGTTTTGAAAGCAATACAAAGTCCCAATGTTTGACACAATATCTTGTACATTATAACATATGCCCAATGAAGTGTAAGAAGCCATCAAGTGGCATCTCTTTTGGCCTTGGACAGTGATATTTCAGATTGTTTTCAATAGAAAAAGTAACTATGCACAGCCTCCCAACAAAGTGTGTGTGTTTCTCATTATAGGAGGATTTCACTCCAGCTTTGGCCTCATCACCCTCTCTTCCACAGTATCACACCAGTGTGGATGAACTGAGTTAATGCTTGCTCATCAAATCTCACAATTTATGCAGGCAGGTGGTACAGGAGGGTCTTATCAAGGACATACTCATCCTGATGAAGTTCTTTGGCTACAATGTGACCACATCTCAAACATTTAAAAAAGCACAAGGAGAAGTTTCAAAATAAATAATTTACTGCCTTTGATGACATTCAGAAAAAGTACTTGCCATTTTATCACCTATTCAACAAAAATCACAACGCTGAACGTCTATCTTAGCCAAATACTGTAATAGAAAAATGTTCAGACTTTGATCACATTTAACCTGGAGGCAGTTAAAAGAAACTAGATTTAATAACACATGTTAAAACCAGAGTGGAAACATGTTTTGTTACAACTCAGAGGGTAACTAAGTAATTTCCAACAGATGAGACAATGGCAGTTCCAGTACTTTCAATATACATCAACGAGAGTTTATTTCTAACATGTTGCAGTTTTGTCTTTGTCTCCCTCTTTTCACTCCACTGCAGATCTCTACGCACAATGGAAACAAGTTTAAAAAGGATTCCTGATAACCGTGGTAACTGTTATAAAGATCAAAAAAGGGCAGGACAGAACCTTTCAAATTTGCAGATTTTGTACTTTACCTTCCCAGAGGAACATGGGCGTTCATTTTCCTGGAATCCACATAAAATGTAGAATGCTGACATAAATGTAGTCAACAAAGTTTAATGCAGATACAACCAGCGTGGAATAACAATTGTCAAGCTAGTCAATGAAAAAAGAGATCAACTTCAAATAAATAGGACCATTATAGAAGTTTGCACACTCTCAGCATTTTCATGCCCTGGAATCTGTGGGATAGCTGCAGCTCCACTAATTAAAATCTGATTGAGGCTACTGTAATGAAAGCATTTATAAGCATGCAATGGCACCATTTCTATTATAATCATGTACAAGGCACTTTGCCTCTTAAAATTGAAGCCCAGTGGCACTGACGCAGCAATCTGCACTGAATTTTAAGTAGTGTAAGGGTTTGGGTTTGGTTTGAATGCTGTTGGATGTTGAAATCTTCTTTCTCTACTTAGGTAGTCTCTCAGGATGGAGGATGACCAGCCTCCACTCCAGTTTTATAAGCTCTGAGGTGACTGATCCACCCAATGTGGGACCTGCTCACGCTACCACAAATGGAGCAGGAGGAGCTAGTGTGCCTGTGACACATGGACTTGAGCCTCCGTTCCAAGTGTTCCTTCTTTACTTTGAGCAGTTTTGGACCAAGAATTCCCAGGAAATGTTGGAATTTTTGCGGGAGGTTTTAGGTGCAACTTTGAATATCTTACTCTGTCTATTGGCAAAGTCATCTCTTTCTGGTGTCAGGGATGTGAATGATGCGGCCTGCCCCAGAGTAATTAGAGCCCTGTAACTAAAGATGTTGCCTTAAGAGAGGACGTGGACATTGGTTTAACCATTCGTCAAGTGCTGAAAATGATAGCACACTAAGTGACCCCCAAGCTGCTGCTGCCTTCTCCAAGTTTATTCGTAGCGAAGTAAATCCCTCCTGAGAGGCAGGTTGCCAATTTCATAGTGTTAATCACTCAATTAGAGCAATATTAACATAGGTTAATAAGTTTAATTGTGGATCATCCCGGGCAGTGAAAACAAGGTGAGAACACTGTGCACTGGAGGAGGCTAAAGAATTGACTAGGAAATCTGTCAAGCAATGCAACCTCACAGTCACTTCCTTAACTGCTGTGAAAGATTTTATTCTGGTGATCTAATTGCAAATTCAGAATCTGGTTTGTAAATATAATAGCAATGTAAAAGTTTGCCATCATTGGATCTCTGAACTTCCACATTTCACAATTGAACAAAGACACTCAGGCCCTCTGAACACCACAATATTTAAAGAATAGTCTAATCTTTCTTTCCCCCCCAAAATGCATAAACCACATTTTTTCCAAATTGTTAAAAGGTGAAAATTGAAATACTCTCTCGGATTTACTGATGAACATTCAGCTATGTGGGCCAGCTACTTAAATACAATGGTTACAAGTGTAGGTGAAGGGCTAGGTCTTGCCTCTTGACACCCCTAGACTTTTCCACCTTCTGTAAGGTAGAACTCAGAAGTGTGAGGGAATACTCTCAACTTGCCTGATGAATGCAGCTCTAACAACACTCAATAAACCTATAATTATCTAGGATAAAGCTGTTGGTTTGATTCATACTCCATCCATCAGCACTGGACATTCATTCCTCCACCAATGGTATTTTAAAACCTGAAATGTGTGTTAGAGGGAAAATGAGGCCCATGCTTATCTATGTATAGAACATAGTACAGTACAGCATGGGAACTGGCCCTTTAGCCCACAGTGTCTATGCTGAACATGATGCCAAATTAAATTAAATTTCTTCTGCCTGCACATGATCCATATCCTCCCATTCCCTGCATAGTCTAAAAACTTCATAAGCCCCATAATTATATATGATTCCACCCTGGTAGCCCATTCCAGACACCTATCACTCTGTGTAAAAAAGACCTTGCCCTGCACATCTCCTTTAAACTTTCCCCCTCTCTCCTTAAGTACATGTCCTCTAATATTTGACATTTCTATCCGGGGAAAAAGATTCTGACTGTCTATCCTATCTCTGCCTCTTATAATTTTATGAACTTCCATCCGGTCTCACCTCATCCCTGACTCTCCAGAGAAAACAATTCAGCTTTGTCCAACTTCTCCTTATAGCTCATACCTTTTAATCCAAGCAGCATACTGGTAAACCTCTTCTGCACCCTTTCCAACACCTCCACATCCTTCCATTATGGGTCAACCAGAAATGCACACAATACACCAAGTGCAGCCTAACCAAAGTTTTATATAGCTGCAACATGACTTTCTTACTCTTACACTCAATGACCCAACCAATGAAGGCGAGCACGCCATACACCTTCTTTACCACCCTATCTACTTGCATGGCCACTTTCAAAGAGCTATGGACTTGGACCCCAAGATCCCTCTGTAGATCAATGCTGTTAAGCGTCCTGCCATTAACTGCATGCTTTACACTGACATTGGACCTCCCGAAGTGCAACACCTCAAACTTTATCTTTTTATCATCAGTTAAATTGCAGTTAACCCTTGGTAGAGATTCAGCTATGTATTTGAACTCACCACTACTGAACAGCTGGGTCAAGCATTTTGGAAAGTTACTATTCTTTCAATTTTCCCAGTCGCTGCTGGCTCTCACTCAACGTAGAAAACCTTAGATAAAGTGGTGAACCTCCACAGTTTATAGAGATTGATACAGTTGATCTTGCATGGAATAGTTGTCTTGCTCATTTATTTCTGAAGAATGCAAAATTAGCTGATGCTATTTACTGATTTGGTTGTTTTAATATTTCATTTGGTGACTTATCTGTCATCAATGGATACTATTATCAACAAACAGAGCAACATATCTTGATGAAGTTTGTAAGTGCATTGCTGTATGCAGATATAGAAGAGTGAAAAGGGTCATATCTATGGTGCAATATCCACTCCATGAAAAGAAAATACTTGTCCATTGTAACCCTATTTTTCTCTTCTGAGAAGTTGGGGATTTAGTTCAATATTTGAACATGTATGTCGTAAAGTCTGTTATTTTAATTCAGTCAATTAATAGATTCTATGGCTCTTTTGTAACTTCAAATTGGGCACTGAGTGGACACTTCAACGAAACTGATTTCTAATTAGCCCTTGAGCCAAGTTTGGACTTTTGGATTGGCCTGATGATGAATACATGAAAACATCTGCTCAGGGAAGCAGTTGAGAAAGGGTTGGGGTTGTACCATATTCCTCAGAAAATGTTAGCATCTATTAAGTCAACACTGGTAACATTTCCAAGATTTAACATTTAGTACTTAATCATCTTATAACTGACAGAGAAAAATTGTTCCTACTTGTGAATGGTTTAAGGAGCAGGGATCACAAATTCAAAAATGAAGGTCAAAAGTAATGGCAGGGAAATGACAGAGTGGGCAGGGAATGTGATTTCAGATTTTGATTTGGTCACCGGATGAATGTGAAAGTGCTTAAATTATGAAGGTATTAGTCACTTAATTCATCCATCCAGAGGAAACCAATACAGTTCACATGTTAGGATCTCAGACTTCAAGGAAAACACCACAAGAAATTCCAATTTGAATGAAAACAAAACCCTGTCAACAATACTCTTTACTTTGTCTTATATGGATTCAGTGTGCATGCTTTCATCCAGCAATGATGGTTTGGTTTGCTGCAGTATTCTGGTCTTTTTTTTTGCTTCATTTATATTTATTCAAGTCTAATCTCAATTGCCTCCAACAAAGACTAAAAAGTTTGTTTCTCCTACAAAGTCAAGTATTTGAAAGACAGTAGAAGACCATTCAGCCTATTGTGGGTGTGCTATTCAACTTAACCCCACTTTCCAAATTTTGGTCTGTAGTCACATATTTGCTAAATCAGATAATTTTAAATGTAAGAGGCTACCATGTTTGCACGTAATAATTCCTAGATCCCCTCTGCTCACTGTGGGGGTCTCGTCTCTTTTCTAAACCTTCTTCCAATTGGCTATCAATCTTTTACCCCCTGGTTATTAACGTCACTGTTAAGGGAAGCTCCTCATAATTTATAAATCTTAATTAATCTCCCCCTAATCTCACGTTCCTAAGAAAATAAGGTATTTCTAATCTTTCTTCATCAATAAAATTTCCAGCTTTGCCAATATCTACATCATTCATCTACTTTCAATGATACCACACCACTTAATATTTCCTCTCTCACTATCTTTGTCCCATCAAAAATTCACATTCCTCCTCAACCAAAAAAATCTTCATCACCCCTCTCGTTAAAAAAAAATCAGATGGTCTCATCTTAATTTTCTGGCACTTGGAAATGCACTCCTGGTTTTTCTCAAACCAGTTTTCCAAATTAAATGTCTTCTCTGCATCTCAGAAACTACAACTAAACACTTTACTCACTTCATTCAAGAGGAGGAACAGTAGCATTCACTCCTGTGGTGACAGCAGGTTTAGTTAGTTCTCCCTGTCCTTCTAACTTTTTCCCCAGTTATGTGAATTGCACCAAATGCTCAACCTGCACCAAAATCTGTTGTAAACTGTTGCTGTTTTTTGGTATCTCAGCTCAATATCATTTTGGTTGTCTCTTCCCTCAGTGCAATTCAGCCATTTTAGGGATGGAGTGTAAATCAAGATTAATGAAGAGACTTGCCACCTGGCAAAATTCCTTTTCCCCAAAAATAGATTGTAGTTTGTTGTGCAAATGAACTTCTTGTGAATTGTTGCTGTCAAATTGACCAGATTGCAAATGTTGTTGGTGTGAGATTGCCAATATTTGCTTCAAACATAGAGGAACTTTGCCACAATCCTGATCTCTCTGTTAAAAGAATGTAGCTAATATTGAGACAGTTTTAGTCACTGCCTGATGCATAATTCATAGATAGCTAAATATATCAAGATATTTCAGAACTAATGCTAATTACTAGAAGTTAAAATATGCCTCAATTCACAGATGGCTGATGTACCACCATTCCCACAGTGGCACATACATGAAGCATCAGATCAGGTTCAGATAACACCAAAGGAAAGCAGTAGGCTTTCATACTCTTCACATGCTGGATAATGTTTTAAAAAGTTAGATTATGTCAGTTGGTCTGTAATTTGGGACCATGTTTTAGTAGCTGATGGAAATTCTGGGAGTTGAAGAGAACAGTCAAGGCATGCAGATAAAGGCTGAATTAATGCAGAGTACAAGGATGGCGCAGACAGGATTGATAGTGCAATAGGTAGCTTTTCACGTTAATGTGGCTGAACGGTCCTCAGTGCCACGTCAGATTCTACTCCGCAGCCTAGTCAGGCCCCACATTCTAACTGGCTTGCTGTAACTACGTCTTTCTCCTCCAGAGCCTCCATAATGACACATCCCTGTGGGGATTCCTGTACGGAGTGCAAAATACCCCAAGTCAATGATCCCTTACCTCGCCCTGAGCAGACACATGGAATGCTGGAGTATTCTATGATGATTCCATGGATACTCCAGAGATCAAAAGAAAACAAAAAATACTTTTGCTGTACAAGAAACCAAACTTGATGTGACAATGGACTGCTTTAAGATGATGACTTGCATAGAGCTGTGCTGACAGCTACAAATGACCTGACTGTACCTCTACAATTCACATAATTGGCACCAGCTCAATCAGTAATTCCTGAACCTTCTGAAATCCGGCCCCCAACTAATTCCACTGCCCCGTTATAATGCTGCTACTGGTTGTCTGAGAATAGAAAGGTGGAATTACTTGTTCAATGGAACAAAGAATTAATTTCTTTGTTTGGGTAGGTTAATATGGGTTTAAAAATGGGCAGCGCTGACTTACTGGGCCAGAAGGGCCTGTTACCACCCAGTAAATTTTTAAAAAATTAGTTTTGGTACCAAATGTTACACATTTGCCCCATTAACTAATGTCAAATGATACCCTTGTAGGGTTGGTCACTTGGACATCGTACCGCAGAATGTCCCTGAATGTAGGTCCTCATATTTATAAACAGAGAAGCTGGGTGGAAATGGGCACTGGCTGCAAAGTCTCCTTGCTGCTCTTGGAATACAGGACAACCTTTACACCTACTCCTAAGGTTGGACTGTGCCTCAGCTCTGCAGCTGTGTTTATCCAGCATCTACAGAAGGCATATGGCCAGGTTCATTACTTTGGGGAAATTGTAAAAACACTAGAACAGTGGTAAAGGGCTGGAGAAACAACATAATAGATTTCCACCCCTTTTTCCTCTCTAACAGCTGAGCACTGAGATACAATAAAGCAGAATATTGAGGCTTTTCATTTTGAACAGCATATACTTCCAGGTGGGTCATAATTTAAAAAGTTGACTTACTTACACTGTTTCATTTTAGCTTAAGTATTTTTAAAGTGCACTAGACTTCAAAGTTAAACTAAACTTGATTTCCAAATTTGGAAATTAAACCTTAAAATAATCTAAGAGTCTAGCTCAACTCAAAAACACTTATTTTTGATTTAACTGTTTGAAGATTTATTTGAGAATGGTTTAATTGAAATCTTAAAGTTAAATTTGAGTCATTATCTTGCAAAACAAATAATTCATCAGCCATCAGATTTTCTAAGGGATAAGCAAAGTTCTACTTTTATCCCACAAATGAAGTGCATTTGAATTTAAATGTGTCAATACATTAGATGGAATGGTTATATTGATATTTGTCCCAAAATCTCATTTACCCAGGAATCTGGGTATAGAAGATAAAGCTACAATAATTTGCACTTGCATATCCTTGGCTTTCAGGAAGATTAAGTCAAGTCAAGCCACTCAGAGAGCAAGCAAGTCATTTGTTGATAAGTCAGCATGACAAGCAGAAATTTCATCTTAAATCTTTGAAGGGGACCATTAGTAAGAACTCATAAATAATACTTCCTTTTATACACGTCCTCAGTGATGGACTTTAAACTTGTCATGTAACTGTCTTTACACTCACTTTAAATAAATCTGTTTTGTTCCAGTAACACTTTCCAGGGGAAATTTTTATAAGATTAAACCAATCCGTTGGACTGAGATTTTAGTGCCACTGTTTACAAACCAAACAGCTACAATTGTTTAACTTTGAATATATCATTGCTATGGTTTTCTGCTTTCTCACAACTGTTTCTTTTAAAAATAATACAAGCGTACATTGAAGTTTTTTGACCTGATACTATGACTCAGTTTCGTATTAGTATTTCATTAGGGATGAGTTATTAACTCAAGAATGCACTCAGGCCTGCTGACCAAGAACAGATGCACATTTTCTGTATTGCGGTGTACATTCTGTACAGTTCACAAGGCTGTGTAGAAGAAGCCCCTTTTACTTTAAGAGGAGAAAATTGACAAAAATGTTCTATTGTGTTCATTTATGTACATAACTGTCATTTTAAAAAGTGCATTTCCCAACACTTACTTGTGTCCATTCAAAGCTGCATGATGCAAGGCCGTGTAACCAGAAGTATCTGTACAGTTCACGTTGGGTCCCCGCCAAATGCTGAAAGGGAATACAAAAATAAAAGCTGAACTTTCTGATGAAGTAACATTATAATCATTTGTTAAATTCAATCCCACACACAATACAATCTGCAATAATTCTGAGCCCATAAAGTATTCTTGAATCAATCTGAAGTGGCATTGATTGCCAGCTAATCACATTATATAATGTTACCAGAAAATGCAGCAAAATTGCTAAAACCAGATGCAACTCTCTTTAACAGAGCATTTCATATTGATGATAGTTGAAGTTTTCACACATTTTGATTCTCATTCAGTATTCAGTGGAGATGATATAAACATTATAAAAGTGTACAGGTAATACTGACTAGATTTGAAAAACTGGCTTTATACAAGGCATTCCTGTATTAAGTTCCATCATGTTTTAGCATGAACAAACTCGCATCAATTTTTAACTGTTCAACAGTGCCAGATCATATGATCATTCCTCCAGGGCATCACTTTCCACTTCAAACTCCAAAATTCAAATGCTTTTTGGCTCCTCAGCTCTCATTCTCACTGTGTAATGTTTCTTGAAACTCCAGTATGCTTTTCTCATGCAGAGCTCAAGATTAAGAAAATGTTTTTTCCACTATTGTTATGAAAACACCATAAATCAAACAATAAAATGTTGAAAGATAACATATTTTTCGTCACCAATCTGCATGTGTACTAATGTTGGGTAATATTGTGCTTTCTATTTTATTTTATTCTTCAATTTGCTAATGGGCGTGCATTTTCTAACGTAAGGGATTTTTTACTGGAACATTAATTTCATCTGCAGTACCTGAACCACCCATCTCGTCTCCATTTCACTGCCTCTGGAAAGAGTCACATGGGATCATAGCATGATAGCACTTATACAGTACTTTCTATTCTTAAAAAACAGGTGGTGAAGTATAATTGTTTGGACAGCAATCTTTGTCAAATACTTTTACAACCGGTCTCAAATGATTAACAAATGACATAACTTTTTCTAATCTTATTGGAATTCAGTTCAGCAGCCATCTGAAAAATATTTTCTAAAAATCAAGTGTCTTTAATGATTTTCTAAACTTGGTACTGTCAAAGGAATGGACAAGGGCAAAATCTGAGGATCTTTCTGATGGCTCGGTGAATGAATGTGTCACATAATATGACTGAGCCGAAACACTAGAGTGTTCAGGGATTCAGTTGTTCATTTGTACTAAATTATCTGCTCTCAAGTAGAGTGACTAAAAATGGTGCCAAAATTAGCACCTCATAAATCCAAGGTCAACCCTTTGTTCTCACATTGCATCCCACCAGCTTGCACAGTGGATCAACCTCCCAATTTTCTGCCACCTGCAACAAGATTCCACCACCAGAAACACCTTCCCTTCTAATTCCCTTTCAACTTTCTGATGGGACGGTTCCCATCATGACTTGCTCTTCCTTCTCCACCAACCACTTCCCTTTTCATGGTACATCCCCATGTAAATATAGATAATGCACTACCTGCCCATTTACCTTTCCCTTCTCATTATAGGGCATGCCTGGGGAACAAACAGATTCTGTTTTTTCAGATATCCATAAGATAATTTTGTCCGTAAGTCGGAAAATATCCAAAAATCACTGCATATAGTAACCATAGCTCCACAGTATTGTAATGAATGGCATCAATAAACATAAGACTGATAAGAAAAAACAATTACAATGTGAAGGGAGAGGGGAAACTAGTTCTGCCATAAGAATGAACATACGTACCTACATCGGACTTTTGAATGTAATAATATCATGGGAGCTCACTTGTACATATGGGTGTCCATAAATCAGGCATTCATAACCCAGGGACAGCCTGTATCTAAGGACCTAAGCACTCTTTCCAGATGAAGTAGCAATTCACTCTCACTTCTTACAACCTAGTGCACCATATTCAATGTTCACACTGTGGTCTCCACCACATCACAGAAACCAATCACAGATCAGGTGACACTCTGCAGAACATCTCTGTTCAGTCCACAACTGTAATCCTGAGCTTCCAGTCACCTGTCAGCTTATTTCTCCATTCTCCTCCCACTCTAACCAATCTATTGTCGGCCTCCTGCATATGTTGTCTGTAAAAATTCACCAATCTGACTGGCTTGTTGCCTGCCCTACTTCTACATATCAGACTCTCTATAAATGTGGAAATTTCAAAGTGACATCAGAATAGAGGAAATCTACAATCTAGAGACCAATAAATCTTTCAGAGCAGCTTTGCTTGAGGCCTGTGGTGACTGCCATCTCTTTGCAGAATTGAAAAGTAGGGCATACAAAGTGGCAAGGGCTGAAGGTAGCCCAGTGGACTGGGGTTTTTAGGATCCAGCAGCAAAACACCTCACAATAAAGAGAAAATTGACCTTCAGAGAAAACTTGTGCGTAATCTCAAAACAAACAAGTAAGAGCTTCTATGGAAATATAAATAAGAAGGCAGCAGCTGAGGTATCTGTGGTATCTTCAGGTTGGTGAATTAATAACAGAAAACAAAGAAATGGCAGATATGTTAAATCGGGGTTTTTTTTGCATTCATCTGGGGACACTGCAAATATCACTATGATTACAGATGGACTAATTTCAAATAACATGGAGGAACTTGTAAAAATCCCAATCACACAATCACTGGAGAAACTCACGGGGCTCAAGGCAGACAACTCACCAAGACCTGGTGGCCTGCCACCAGGGTTTTTAAGGAGGCAGCAGCAGAGATGGCAGACACATTGGGTTGAACTGTTTCAAAACTTGCTAAATTCTGGGAGGGCACCAGAAGATTGAAAAACAGACAGTGTGACTCCCTTAATCAAAAAGGGAGGAAGACAGAATGTGAGGAACGATAGGCCAGTTAGTTTAAAATCTATTGTTGGCAAGATGCTAGAGCTAATAATCAAAGAGATCACTTAGCAAAGATGAATAAAATCAAACCTAGTCAGCGTGGTTTTATGAAAGGTAAATATTGTTTAGCAATTTGCTCAAATTCTTTGACAAGATGTGACAAGGAGAGTTAACAGAAGGGAAACTGTTGATGTAGCCTATTTAGATTTCCAAAAGGCATTTGGCAAGGTGCACAGAAGAGGTTGATGCATAAATTAAGAGCCCAAGGTATTGGAGTGAGTGTGTTAGTATGGATTGAAAACAGGCTATGACATAGAAAACAGAGAGTTAGAATAAATGGATCCTTTTCAAGCTGGAAGGATGTAACTAGCGGAGTACTCCAGGGATTGTTTCTTGGCCCTCATTTGTTTACTGTTTACAGTAATGATCTTATACAACTGCAACATAAAGTCCCAACATAATGAACAAAATTCAAGGTTGCCAAGTTTGCTGATGATACGAAAATTGGTTGAAGGGCATGTTTTAATGAGGACATTGTGATTCTGCAATGGGATATAGATAGATTCAATGATCAGGTGAAAACTTGACAAATGGAGTTTAATGTGGGGAAGTGTGAGGTCATGCACATCATTTAGAGGAATCATAAGGCAGGCTATTATCTAAACGGAGAGCGACTGCAAATGAATGAGGCACAGAGGGATCTAGGTATTCCGATGCATGAATCACAAAAAGTTAGCAGGCAGGTCCAACAAGTAGTTAAGAAAGCAAAAGGCATTTTGGTCTTTATTGCGAAGGAGTGGGAGTTTTAAAGAATAGGGAGGTTTTGTTAAAATTGTTAACAGTGTTGCTGAGGACACACCTGGAATACCGTGCACAGATTTGGACCCTTTACCTGAAAAAGGATTGGGTCTGTATTCCTTCGAGTTTAGAAGAATGAGAGGTAACCTTATTCAAACATATAAGATCCTAAGAGGGCTTGGCGGGGTGCATTGAAACGCTTTTACTAATTCAAGAGTCACAAACAAAGACACATGGCTACAAAATAAGGAGGCAGTCATTTAAAACTATGGTGCAGAGAAATTGCTTCTCTCAGAGCGAATTGAATCTTTGAAATTCTCTGACCCGGGGGTGGTGGAGGCCAAATCATGAGAGGGTATGGGAAACTGGCACAGGAGAGAAGGCCAGTATTGATCTGCCACAGTCACAAAAGGTTTGAGGGGCCTGTTGGCCCATTCCTGCTCCGATTTTTTTGCATTCTTTGTGCCATTAACACCAAACCTGTAGTCTTTTGAATACCATTCCCTCCAGGGCTATGAGAATCACTGAAATATTCCCTTAACACTTTCTAATTAATGAAAATTTTCTAAATATTTAATACTTGGCAATCAGCAAAAATTTTCAGAGAAAAAAAAATGTTAAATTGTACTGCTCAACAACAGAAAATCCATAAAAGGACAATAACTTTGACATCAAACTGAGGTCAGCAACAACTTGGCAATGAATTTACAGGCCAATGCAATGAAATAATTTCCAAGTTTTTAATACTTGCGGGAAAGCTGTAGTTGACAACATTAGCTCATTGCTTCCAGAGAATGTGCTTGAACTGATCATGGTTTCGGCGGTCAGATTTGTTTCCATACATATCAGCATTAAATTATAAATTCTAGCCAGGTAGGGACCTGGGAGAGGATGGTGGGAAAAGGTAAAGCAAATGGGAAATATTAGCCATTTACCACAAGACAGAAGATCATGTGCAAGGCAGCATAAGATTATGAGCAGGAATACTGATTAGCCAAAAATCCAGCAAGAGGAAGAAAATATTTTAAACTGTCAATGTATACCTACTCCTGAAACGAGACCTCAGTGATAAATTCTCAGATCATTGTTCCACAATTCTCAAACCTACTGAGTGTTGTGACAAAGTCACAGGGATTCAGCTAAGGTATTGAGTCTGACAGTGAAGTAATTTAACAAAATTGTTTAGCATTCACTGCAGCACCACTGTGCAAATCCAGTCAACTTCAGGCTGTCCATCAATCTACAAATATTGCCTGCCTTCTGTATATTTAGACTAAAATAGAAGGGATTCAATAATTCTGCAGTTTAACTAGATCACCCCATTAGCCACGTGAAACACCATTCCTGAAGCTTGTTTTCACTTCAGATGAGAATAATAAAGAAGTACAGCAATATACAGAACAGGCAGACTTATCCTTACTGATAACTGCAATTTACGGCATTGGGAACGGAGGATGTTATACACCTTAATTTAGCTTAGATTATACAAAAAGATTTCAATTGTGATTTTTCACACCTGATTAGGAGACTAATCATATTTTGACCTCAAACATAAGTGTGCATTACCTGATAATAATTTTATAATTATAAAGCATATTATACAATGCTACAGTAATTAGGGGTATACATTCTGTTATGATCCTTAACTGTGGGACTGGGACTTCCACACTGTGAAAGGGCTGGATGGCTTGGAGTTTGTCAAATGCGTTCGGGAAAGTTTTCTAAATCAATATATAGAGGTACCAACAAGAGAGAATGCAATACTTAATCTCCTATTAGGGAACCAGACAGGTCAGGTGACAGAAGTATGTGTAGGGGAGTATTTTGGGTCCAGTGACCATAATGTCCTTAGTTTCAAGTTACTTAAGGACTAGACCAGTCCTCATCCATGAGTTGAGGTTCTAAATTGGAGAAAGGCCAATTTTGTGGAAATGAGAAAGGATCTAAGAAGAGTGGATTGGGATGAGTTGTTTTCTGGCAAGGATGTGCTCTGTAAGTGGAAGGCCTTCTAAGAAGAAATTTTGAGAGGACAGAGTTTGCATGTTCCTGCCAGGATTAAAGGCAAATTTAAAAAGAATAGGGAAACTTGGTTTTCAAGGGATATTAGCAATCTGGTTAAGAAAAAGAGAAAGGTGTATAGCAGGTCTAGGCAACTAGGAACAAATGAGGTACTTGAAGAGTATAGAAAAAGTAAGAAAATACTAAAAGAAGACATGTTGCTTTTGCAGATAATCTGAAAGTAAATTAGAAGGGTTTATATAAATATATGAAGAATAAAAGGA
>JARFYF010000051.1:28421921-28436624 GCA_030265395.1 Rhina ancylostomus | reverse complement strand
ATAAACATCTCCTGAGAAACAGAATATATTAACAACTATCAATGCATGCAATCAACAAATAGACCATAGGCTTTCATGTACTGGAGGTGTTTTCTGTGGAAGGCTGGTTTGTTAGGATAGAACGTAATAGATAGGCAGACTGGACGAGCTCATTTACACCTATACACCCAGAACTTCTGCAAAGTTAAATACTGGGAAGGTTGAGGTAGAGGGATCATTTCAGCATTCACAAGTATCCTTTATGCCTCACATGGCCTTACATCAATCTATCCTGTTTGTGTTCTTCTATCAGTGAATACTAGGGTAACATCCTTAATCACTGGGCATTACACAATCTTGAATTTATGTTTATAAAAATGCTTTAAGCTGAAAAAATGGAAGTTCCCTGACTTCATAATCAAGATCACCATTTTCATCACAATCCCAATGCTAAACAACGAAATACAAAATTGCATTACCCTGTCTCTTCTAGAACAATCCTCTATTCATTACTTTCTAACTTTTTTCTTAAAGCAAATGCCAACAGTTAAGGAAAAGACCTTGGTCTAAACCAAAAGAAAATCAATGATTGCACAAGTGATTTTGTTCCACATGTGGCAGTACCATATTATTGTCAAGTCCCCCAAAGAGATTTGCAATTCCTTCAGTTCCATTTCACTGCAAGTCTGGGTCTTGAAACCTCACCACTCCCACTTCACAAAACACTTATAAAATCATCATAACCTTGAAGTTAAAACAAAATCTTCATGATCACATAAACCCTATAATCAATTTTTTTAAGAAGAGTATTATGTTCCTCTGGTGTTCTGGTAAACTTTATTCATCAACCAACATCACTAAAATATTCTTTACAGGAATTTAAAATAAATGGGATAATACCTGCTTTATAATTTAAGAGTTTGAGATTGTTTCCCCACAATGCAATTCCAAAATAGAATGAGCAAGAATACTGCACAGTAAAAGTTTAAAGGCTTTAACCTGCTTATTTGCAGTTGTATTGGAAAGCTGTTGTATAAAACAAAAAGATAACCATGCGCAGTTTAAGATTTTGATGATGAAAAAGCTGCTCGGTCTGGTTGACATGTCATGAGAGAGCAACTCTGCAATGAAAGTCTCTGGGTATAAGTGGTGGTAGTACCAAGTTCTCATTTTATTCACAATGTCGGAGTGTGTTTTGAATCCAATTCTCTCTCATCTTTTGGATTCTATCTCTGCAGTCATGAATCTTTCACTATTTGATCAGATACGCTGACAGTCTGGATGAGGACTGCTTCCAGACTGTGCTCACTCAGTTCAGAGCAAACTATTGGGAGAAGTATGAGAGTAGACCCTACTTGAAGGGAGAGGCTCTCATTCAAATTCGCACCTCACTCTCATTAAAACTGAGTACTTTCTGATTCTGAAAGATGAGAGAGAATTGGAATCACTATTACTTCACAGAGTGGATCTATGAATGAAAAAGCTGCTCAGTCTGGTTGACGTGTCATGAGAGAGCAACTCTGCAATGAAAGTCTTGGGAAGTTAGTTAAGAAATAACAAATCAGATGTAAGCATTTGGTTTCGAGGTTTGTGCTCCATACATATCTTCTTCCTTAGACCTGTCCAGCTTTCATCTAAATACATCTTTGCTAGTCGTCTCAACCACTCCAAATAGAAGCAAGTTCCATATTCTATTAACAGTTTACTAGATTTATAAGCAGCCATATGAATCCCAAGTCTACAAGATGACATACCTACATTTACCCTCTCAAATTCAATCATGAGTTGAAGGATCTTCATCAGGTCATCTCTTAGCCTCTTCACTTTTTTCTGTTCCATTATGGACCCACCACATTTCTTTAATAATGTATCCAATGAGATGAAGTTACAATACACTTACAGAAGCATGTGGAGGTATATAGGGCCAGTCAACACAAGTTCATAAAACCTAGGCCTTGTTTCATCAGTACAATAGATTGAAGAATTAAGCAAGCAAGCAAAATCTGATTGAAAATAATACAAAATATTATTTATGTCATAGAGTCATACAGCAGGGGAACAGGCCCTTCAGCCCAACTGGTCCATGCCAACCAAGATGCCCATCCAAGCCAGTCCCATTTGCCAGCATTTAGCCCATAAACTTCTAAACCTTTAATATCCATGTACTTGTCCAACTGTGTTAAAAGTTGTTATTGTACCTGCCTCAACAACTTCCTCTGGCAGTTCATTGCACGTGGACACCACGCTCTGTGTAAAAAAAAGTTGCCCCTCATGTTCCTCTTAAAGTTTTCCTCTCTCACGTTAAACCTGTGCCCTCTTGTGCTTTATTCCCCAACCCTGAGAAAAAGACTGAGTGCATTCACCCGATCTATGCCCCTCATGATTTTATACAACTATGATATCACCTCTCAGTCTCCTATGTTCGAAGGAATAAAGTCCTAGCCCATCCAACCTCCCCCTATAACTCAGTCCCTTGAGTCCTGGAAACGTCCTTGTAAATCTTTTTTACATTCTTTCCGGTTCAATAACATCTTTTCTGTAGCAGGGTGACCAGAACTGAACACAATGCTCCAAGCACAGCCACACCTGCGTCCTGTACAATCTCACCATGACCCTACCAACTTCCATTATCAGTGCCCTGACTGATGAAGGCCAGTGTGCCAAAAGTCTTCTTCACCACCCTGTCTACCTGTGACTCCACTTTCAGTGAACCATGTACCTGAACTCCAAGATCCCTCTGTTCTACAATAATCCCTAGGGCCCTACCATTCACTGTGAAAGTCTACCTTGATTTGATTTGGACAATGCAACACCCCACACTTATCTTCATGAAATTCTATTTGCCATTCCTCGGCCCACTTACTCAGCTGACCAAGTGTATTGTGGAGGGCTGTGGCTGTCATGTGACAACACTGCCCATTACCTGGTCGAAAGATACACCGCTGTCAATCAAGGTCTGGCTCCACCCCACCCATCAGTGCACACTTGGCCCTTTAAGCACTTTTTGTACTTGGCCTCGGGTCATTGGCCTTCTATGATCAATTAGCCCCTGCTGGCACCGGGCTATTGGCCTTTTTGAACTACCTGGGCGGGAGCAGGGCTCGAAGACAGTTGGTAAGCTATGCACTACAACAGTGTTAGGAGCGCTCTACGTTATTATCTCTGGTAGTGGAGAGCCGTGCCTGCACTGAGTCAGCGGGTGGCAGGTATCACATTGCTTTTCCTTGATTGCTTGTACCCAGTTCGTTGTGTGTGCGTGTGTGTATTTTACCCTTGTTGCGATTTCCCCCCACACTGTGTGCGTGTTGCAACCGTTACCTTTTCCCCGCATTTGTCTTTGTAAATAAATCATTTATCCCTAATACTGTGATCAGGGTCACTGTCCTTTGAGACCTTGAATCTGTTTCACAACACCAAGATCACCCTATAACTTTTAATAACCTTCTTAACTGCCAACTATACCACCTATTTTAGTGTCAATTGCAAACTGGGCCTAGCACCAATCCCTGAACCACACCACTAGTCACAGGCCTTTAGTCCAAGAAACAACCTTCAACTATCACCCTCTGCTTCCTACCATCAAGCTCATTGTGTACCCAATCAACCAGCTTTCCCATGCAATCTAACCTCCCAGTGCAGCCTACCATGTGCGTACCATGTGGTGTGGTAGTGTAGTGGTTAACGCAACACTATTACAGCGTCAGCGATCCGGGTTCAATTCCCGCCGCTGTCTGTAAGGAGTTTGTACATTCTCCCAGTGTGTGCGTGGGTTTCCTCCAGGTGCTCCGGTTTCCTCCCACATTCCAAAGATCTACAGGCTCAGAGCTGTGGGCATGTGATGTCGGCACTGGAAGAGTGGCGACACTTGCGGGCTGCCCCCAGCACATTCTCAGACATGCAAAAGGATGCATTTCACACTGTGTTTCGATGCACATGTGACTACTAAATAAATATCTTATCAAATGCCATACTGAAGCAATATAGACCACATCTACTACCCCACCCTCATTAACCTTCTTGATGACATCATCAAAAAAATTCAGTCTCGTTCATAAGACATGATCTCCCACACACAAATCTATGCTGACTACCCCAATCAACTCCTGTCTTTCCAGGTACACGTATATCTTATCCCTCAGAATCCTCTAACTTACCTACCGCAGATATTAGACTTACTGATATACTGTACAGTTCCCAGGTTTTGCTTTGCAGCCCTTCTTAAATAAGGGCACAACATTCGCTGTCCTCCAGTCCACCAGCAACTCATGTTGACTTTGCAAAAACAATTGACGTGACATTACTTAAGAGAAAGCATTTAATTAATGAGATTGCAGCCATGTAACTAAGAGATTGTTATACGGCAGAAAGCAATAAACTGAAGCTACTTGGGAACATAAAGATGTAATAAGCTGTGTTCCATCATTTGAAAAACGTAACTAATCAAGGTTTAGAAATAGAGGAATTGCATTGAAATGCCTTGACCGTCAAATTTCGGAGTAAGTTAATTGTGACAAAGATTATCAGGTCAAGGTCATCCCGTAACTGCAGAAAATATGAGAACAATCAAAGCTGCAGTATTGCCAACAATTATAGTCAACAGGAAGTATGAAATGGCACAGGGAGGATTCAGCGAAGATGTACTTGTATGTTGCCAGGGATGGAGAAGATTTATTAGCGGAAATGCAGAATACATTGGGGTTGCTTAGTTTGCCATGGTAGCACTGAGGGGAGATTTAATCGAGATGTAAACAGGAAGAACCTATTTCTCAGAGCAAAGAGGTCAATATCTAGGGATAATAGATCGAAGATAAAAGGGTAAAAAGATTAGAGGGGTTGAGGTCAATAAAAAATCAACTAAAGAGTGGTTTGTGTTTCACTGAAAGGGTGATCGAGTCAGTAAGCATCTGGTCAAAGAGCTAATATGGTGTGCCCTACGGGGCTACAGACCTGGAGCTAAAAGATGGGATTAATTGAAATTGGTATCTTATGGCCGACATTGACACAATGGACCAAATGGGTTCTGTCAATGCCAAAAAGTACAATTGACAATGGTGACATAAAAGGTGAGTAGGATGAAAACTCAACTTAGAAAAAATATGAAGTGATATTTTCCAAACAATAATTAGGAAATCAATACACACTGAAAAGATAAGGTTCAAAGAAAGCAGAGCCTTTGGTGGAGGGTTAAGAACAGCATCGGTCAGAGTACACGATAAAGATAAACTTTATCTCCAAGCACAGAACATGAAGCCAAGGCACTAATGTTAAAAGTGAAGATAACCTAGTTAGGCCTAAGCTCAAACAATGAAAACAGTCATGAGCACCACAACATAGAAAAGATGAAAGCAATGAAAAAGGAGTATCCACTCAGCAGGAATTTACAAGGGATGTTGCAGTCATGAAGAGAATAATGAAAGCTTTTATCCAGCGGAAGGTTAAGACACTTAATATAAGGGATTAATAAATGAAGGTTTAATGAGTTGTTTTCAATGGCTGACAAGGTATCAACAGGAGGACACAATTTCAAAATAATCAGAAGAATTAAAAATTTTAGACAAAATGTAGAATGTGTGTTTCCCCAAAGTTTTCTAAAATAAATTACTTTAGTTCTTTTAATTGCCCGAAAATAAAGCTATTAATGTGAATAAATCTGTAATCTGGATAAAAGTATCCATCTGCTACTTCTCATCTAGATGATGCCTTCTGGCAACAGCATCCAAAAATGAGGCTTCAGTTTTCACATGAATCCTCCTCCTGACCAGCACCTAATGAAGAAATAGCCTTCGGTCCCCATCAGAAACCCTTTTCCCTCGACGTATCTTCTGTTCCTCCTCCTGTGAACTGTCCAAGACTGAGCCAGACTGGAGATAACTTTGGACTACATTTGCAAGCTATCATTAATGCTGCCCATTTCCATCAGTTCTCCTGCTGCTCATCAAACTGAGGATTGGGGCCTACTTTAGCCCATTCCTACCCAGGTTCATTAACAGAGATTCCAACTCATCCATTTTTCTCCAGGTAAGTTCTTGGAATTAATTGGGACAGAGTTAACATTTTAGGTCAAAAAGCCAGGTTCCAACAAAAAGTCCTGAAATGTAAACTCTATTTCCCTTTCCACAGATGATGTCTGACCTGCTCAGCATTTCCACCATTTTCTGTTTTTGCCCTGATGCTCTGATATATTTTACACTG
The DNA here is from genome assembly GCA_030265395.1 of Rhina ancylostomus. Lineage (NCBI taxonomy): Eukaryota > Metazoa > Chordata > Chondrichthyes > Rhinopristiformes > Rhinidae > Rhina > Rhina ancylostomus. The sequence continues at coordinate 28,430,453 of JARFYF010000051.1, read as the reverse complement.
TTGATCACTTGACATTCAGTTTACAGCCAAATGATACTCATTAGGTTACTGTAGCTGAAGGTACAACATATCAGGACAGGAACCCATCAGGAGAACTGACAAATAGAGACAAAACTCACACAATATAATTGCAGAACTGGAAAAGGACCAAATGGTCTCTTCAGCCTCCTAAGCCATTCAGGGAGATCATGGCCAATCCTCTGCCTCAAGTCCATTTTCTCACCCAATCTACATTTCCTCTGATACACATTGCCCAAAAATCTGTCAATTTCAGCCTTGAATCTACTCGCCCAGAGCCTCTGAGACAGAGCATTGCAAACATTGAAAATCCTGTGTGAAAGTTTTCTCCTCTCCTCAGTCTTAAATGCTGACTGCTCATCCTGACATTTTTAGTTTGATTTCTCTTGACAAAACCAGAGGAAGATTGTAAAGGTATCACTACCTTGAAGTCTGCAAAGATCACAACGTGATTTGTGATTGGATGAGATGAAATCCATTTCAGACAGGCAAGTATACCTTACTCTTTAGTTCATTCCAGCCAAAGTATGCTCCTATGGCCCATAAAACTTTGATAAAAAGTGACAAAACTCCAATACATAATATGCTGAAACTGAAGGAAACAGTCATCCAGGTTGTATATATGCCCCCATTGTTAGTCTTTAAAATTAGACTGATAACTATGCCTCCATATAAACTGGTAGACCAAACTCAAGTGATCATATACATTTTTATTAGTTCAAATCAGCATTATGTGGCAATATGATTGACAAGTTATATTCTTCTGTTTCTGCTTAAAACACTGTTATTGTTGGTTAAATTTTCTATCAGCAGATATCTACAGAAAAATAAAGCAGAATACCTTAAGCTGTCTTGCTGAGTGATAAGATTTTAATCATTATTATCAATATTGCCAAATGCATGCAAGACCTTTTGATGGATCATTCTAGTCTCACCATACAGTATAAAGCCAACATTTCTCTTACTCATTTCTTCATGGATACTGTCTGACCTGCTCAGCATTTCCAGCATTTTGTGCTTTTAGTTTTGCTCTTACTGATGTGGTGATAATACTACAGAGCATTGCTTTGGAGGAATACTCTACTGAACCATCTTCTGGCTCTGCAATGAAGTACGAGAATTGATCAGCACAGAAATTAATCAGCCACATTGAAGGCAAGAGAAATAAAGTCACTTAAATAAACACGACCAAAACTTGTAGAAGGAAAGCCACAAAATCTTTTATCCTGAATGTAGTAAATTTTATTTGTTAATGAAGCCCCACAGACATAAATCTAAAATTTTCAGATCTCATAAAAAATTGTTAATTTTTTCAAACCTAAATTGTTATTAAAGATTTCCAGTTGTGGTTATAAATATCATCAGTTCCCAAGCATTTGTTTCGCTACTTCCAACATTGCCTCAAATGACAAAACTGTGCGCTTGAAATACAACTGTGAGCTGTTATGAAGTGCTTACTCCCAAATCACTTTCCCTGATAAATTGAGAATGTTTGTACAATACCTAAATACTTGTTGATTTGGATGATGGGAATATAAATTCTAAACAATTAAATAAGCATTTTTAAAAGCAGCATCTTCCATTTAATTCAAATTATAGTTGAAGCAGTAATGAAAACATAATGAATAAAATTAAATGGCAATTATTTCAATCTACTGCTCAGTTTTTTTTGAAAAAACAAGGAGCTGTCCCCACCAATAAAAGGAAATGTTTTTAAAGCTGGTCCAAATCACTTGAAGATTCTGGAAATATTTTCAGTTCTATGAGTAGTACGGAATTTGTTAGTACACGTTATTTTCACTCCTTTTGCTTCCTTCAAATTTTTGCTGAACTCACCCTGACCAAATTAACTTGGCCACAGAGTCTCCCATTGTACATGTTCAATGTCATTCCCAGGTGACCTGATTGACATCCAAAATGCTTTTCCTGGCAAATCACATAGAGGTTTTATGCTTCCCTTGATTTAATCACAAAGTTCAATTTATATTAAATGCTAAAATAAAAAAAACATGTTCTGGGTTGGAGAGAGAATAATAATCTCTGAAGAAACTAAAGGACAATGTCCTCCCCACAGTGCCAAATAACTGCCTCATTGGCCTCAGCTTACTGTCAATATTTTCTCTATCTCTATTTGTAAGACAACATTTCGTCAGGATACCCTTGTTCCAGAGACCAACAAGCAACTCTAAATGGTCTTTGGAGCATTGTTTCTGCCACTGTTATCAAATAGGATCCCTGAAATACCACTCATTTCCTTCCACAGATGTGAACAGAAAAGAAAGCAAATTCTGTGCATGGTCAACCTGCCCAACAATCCAGTCTGTAGCTGTGGCAAAATGCAAGTTACGTCACATGCGATCAGTACATGCATGCCAAACAAGAACTTCACACAGTCACCGAGGACAATATCGCACGACGTGGCTATTATGCAAACACTAGAGGAAAACTGTGGCTTTTAACTTGTGGCTAAGTTTAAAATAACTAGACATGTTGTATCCTGTGACATTGTCGGTAGATCACCAATTAGAGGTAATGGGCATCCTCGGGATTTTCACTGCTATTACATTCAATATTTTGCCATTTTTCCACTTTACCTATTTTAAAATGGAACCATCTTTGCTTTATGTTTCATGCTTCAAAAATGAAATGATTAGACGTTAGAGCAAGTAAAGATTATCAGCAGCAATTTCAGGAATCTGGTATTCGCAATCTCGTTAGTTTGGCAGTGCAAGCACATTTTCATTGGATGATAAATGTCACCATAAACAGAGCTTGACTGGATAATTCATCAATGGCGAAGCCACAAATGAGTTTTATCATCTCAAGTATTTTGTTCACATTTAAAATGAAATCTCACTGCACAACATCAATAAATCTGAATCCACCGCAGCAGATCCAAAAGCAGGCTCACACACATGCGCACACAGTCTCTCTCTTGGATCAGCTGGTAATATACCCATCTTGTGGAAAGATGCAGTACTAATCATCAGTCTAAGACTCAAGCACATAAGTGAAAATAACTCTCCATACCATCCTCAGAATGTTAAATAGAGTAACAGAACGTTACCTTCAAATGGTTCCAGCAATAGCAAACCCCCAACAACACAAGTCAAAAAACTCAAAAGTTGAGCCACAATTTCTCACTCAACAATTATCCCCAAGAGATGTGGCCTTGAACCTCCTGCCATCCTTCATCTATCACCAACTTGAGATAGTGAGCATTCCCCAGCAACAAACCTACCTCAAGATTGACTTCAATAACTCAAACAAATCTCAAAAGAATAGATTAAAGAAATAAAAAATGCTGCAAATATTCAGGAGTTTGTGCAGCATCAATGGTGGCGACCTGAAATCGTTGAAGCAGACACCCACGTACTCACTTAAATCCCATTGATTTGTTAAAACAAAGCAAGTTATGAAACAATGCCTGTTTCTTTTTCCATGGATGCTGCCTGAGCTCCAGGGTGTTTCCAGCATTTTGTGTTTTCATTTCAGATTTTGAATATCAGCAGTACTTTGCCTTTGTGACAGGTTTCTGATTCGAAAAGATTGCCCAAAGTTGTTTTGGAATGTCATGCCTCAGCATAGTAATGCTCTTGCAAGCCAAGGGCATGTGGACTCAGACCTTCCCTGGAGACCTGAACAAATTAATCAGTGTTCTCAAAGTAAAATTGAGGGAATGCTGTATTTTCATCAAAGATGGTCCAGAAATTCTTCTGAGTAACTCAGTGTTGTAGGGTGGTACATGAATGAATTTAATCGGATACTGTGGTTCTTGTAGAGTGGCAAGTTGTTTCCAGATGCTCCATGCATTGAATGTATTTACACAGAGGCAACCAGATGTATGTAGTAACATCAAGCAGCACTCAATGCACATGAGGACATCACTGTGCATGCAAGGTCCATAAGAAGAAAAGGCCACTCACACAGAAGCAGATTTTCACAATGCATGGGTTTCCTACTTCAACATGAACGAAAAGAGCACTGGCTCATCACCACGCAGTTCTTCAATCACCTGTAGCTAATTCCCATTTAAGATTTTAATATGCCCTGCGTGCCTCCCCCAAACAATTGTGGGTTTCCTTCAAGGCTCCTTTTCCTGGAGCTTAGCTTCGTCATGCTGCTGATCACTCACCACCAGTCACCTTGCCACCAAGTGGTCAAAGTGACTCTGATTCCTATTCCTCCCCCAGATAATTACAAAACCATCGTTACACCCTGAACCTAGTCATGCGGTTGTGGTTCACCCCATCCCTCTAATGTCCTCCACACCCCTTACTCCATCCCAGCAACCTTTTACCTGCAACCTCCTCAAGTTTGCTCTGAGACTTTATTAACAAAAAAATTCAGTGGGGTGCTGAGCCACAAAATATGCATCGGAGCATCATGCATCATTGCTTTAATGGTCTTCGCTGGATCCCACAGCATTAAACCAAAAGTGGGGTGACTCCTCTCAATGCCCTGGCCATAGGTTCTTCATCAACATTCATAAAACAAATGACGCAGTTATTATCACACTACTGTTTCTAGAACATTGCTCTCTGCAGGTTGATGCAGTGTTTCCTTAATTTCACCATGATTACACTTTAAAAAAGTAATTCTTGAGCTGTAAAATGCCTCATAAATTATTGACCCCCTTATTGTGAACGTGCCTGCAAAGATGTGTTATTTTCAATTCCACTGGTAAATTTTCTTGGTTTCAAGTTTAATATTAGCTCCCTCTGACAATTCCTTCATCGCAAAATATAGCTTATTCAAATTGAATAGATTGCTTTCAATAGCACTTCTGAATTTCTGCATTTTTTTACTTGTAATTCTGTATATCTGGAGGATGAAAGCAGAAGTCATCAATAATCAAGGCAGCAAGTACTAGGACTTGTCAGCCTACCCACTCCACTAAGTGGAATTGACAACCCTGGATAGGAAATCCTATTCTTGATCTAACCGCCTACACTCCCACAGTGCCTGAATTGAACACAGTTTACATGAAGAGCTGTCAGCTGCAACCACTTCCGGTGTAACATTGGCTGCTTTAACACCAGTGGAATTAAATAAACGGTGGTGAATATTTTAGCAATGGTTCAACTGCATGATAAATAGAACAATCTGAGTTTAAAAAACGTTACTAGCAATTTGTACAAAACATTACCTATTGCTCAAAATTAATCGCAGCACCAAAACCAGGTTGAAGGATTATTTAAAAATGCCAGGCAAGCAATGATCGGCAAGTTCTTCAGTGAGGCTTTGGGAAGAATCGTCAGTAGACAGCGAAATGCTGCGACAGCCATCGATCATTTTTCTTGTCAGGGCACCAGGTGCACACTTGGCAATTAATTTCGATGCACAGAGGTCCATTTTGGTGCAAATTGTATCATAGTGGCCAATAAGCACAAAGAGGTTGGCAACAACTAGAAACCAGGCCAAGTTCCAAAGCCTATTGGGACTCATCAGGCTATTCAACCCTTCTGATCCTGTTGCTACTTCTGGTGAGAGGCAAGTGCTTACACTAATGACATGATAGGACTATGACCTCAGAGCATTAGGGAGGTCTCCACCTGAACTTGGCAGGAACCTTGTCCAAGGTCTGAAGCATTCCCTGTAAGTACAATGGCAGCCACAAATGGGGTCAGTTTGCATGATTCAAAGCTTTTTGTCTTGATCATATAATAATGGGACATAATATGCTACAGCAGGGCATCAAAGAGCATCTGCCAAGTTGCTGAATTTATAAGATAGTATCACAGCAAGGAAAATTTGGCATATGTGACACAAGGGAACAGAACAAGCAGCTGTGCATCTCCTTAATTCATCAATTTGAAGGACTCAAAAATTAGTAGCAAAGACAAAAAGGAAGTGTAAATTAGAGTGGGAGAAATCAATGTCAATTTCATGATAGAAGAAAATATGGACACAAAGAGTGAATTAAGAGAGAGGAAATAAAGAGAGCTTAAAAATTACACTTTTAAATTTCAGACAACTAAAACCTGAAGTAACAAGGCTGTACATTTGTAATAGTTAACTTTCAGAGCCTGAGAGGTTGACTGATAGTTAGTAATTAACACTTATTATATCATTAAAGGGTACCTTGTCTTGAAATGACTTAACTTTTCTTGATGTGAACAACACACTTGAAATGCAGTACCATTCAATGTACTGAAAGTACTATGTTGTCAATCCTAAAAGTAATTCTTAAAGCATAATATTAGTACTGTTGTGTTACAGTGCTTAAACATATTCAAAATAAAGACCAACATTATAGAGAAAAAGGGAATGAACAATCTGAACAATTTCTTCTTTTTGAGCTCAACCCAACAAAACCAATATCCCGAGGAAGCAAGGAACCAAGGAACCACACTCAGGACTACAAAAATTATTTTATGAAATTACTCCCTGACTCCCCAAATAATTAAGTGAAATTAAAACACATCAATCTGTTGCTAAAACCATGCATGAACAAACCAGGTCAACAATAACATTTCTAAAATTCCAATGGCAGATAATCCATTGTTTTTCATGCATTTCATCAGTTATAGCTATTCTGAAATGCTTTATCCAACTATTTTTCAAAGGAATTAATTGACACACTATTTATCCTTTTTGCTTGGAGTCTATTTCACATTTCCCTCGGGGGATAAAAACACTTCAAATCTCAAGTTCAGCTTAAGGCTCTTTAATTTTGTACACTGCTTTTGTAGTCAGGGTCCAAGTTAAACGATTTTTTTTAAATCTCCATTATCCATGCCTCTCAGTGTTTTTAAAAATCAGGTCATTCCCCTTTGTCAATCATCATTTTGCAACAAAAGGCATATTAGCTCTCTGATATTTTTCTTCACAAATTGAAGTCTTTAGAATTACTTTCCTTAACCCCCTTTGAAAATTCTTCAGTAATTTTATGTGCTTTTCAAAGCAAGGCAAGTCATCTGTACAAATACCAAATTCATTTTCCTCTCTGAACTCTTTCAATATATAATTTCTAAAGCCAAAGTGCTTTATATACATTATACTAGATTCCACTTTATACATTCATGACACGCAAAATAGAAGTTGATCAGGAGGCACGAGACTTTCCATAGAGCAGCATAAATGTTGCTTCATGTAGCTTTTGTTTCTGGGTGTTTACTCATGCAGTCAAATATATCTGAGCCTCAGTAACTGATTACACTTCCTCAGTACCATTTTGACATTCACCCGAGCGTTCTCTAAATGATTATAGAAAGTGATTTAGCTGTTTTGTTTAAATATCAATTTCCGTAGCCAAGTCTCACTATCACGAACCTCAGCTTTAAGTTTCATGGTGGCAGAAGTGCATGAAATCGCGTGTTTTCCTGTGGGAATGGGCATCACTAATACGCAAAAGGAAAACCTTCCTCAAGTATACAATACGATTGGGTCTTTTAAGAGACTGTTGGATAAATACATGGAGTTGAGTAAAACAGAGGGCTATGGGTAAGCCTAGTAATTTCTAGAGTAGGGACAAGTTCAGCACAGCTTTGTGGGCCGAAGGGCCTGAATGGCGCTGTAGTTTTTCCATGTTTCTAAGTGCCACATTCCATGTAGCAGGGTGATGCAGCTGGTAGAGCTGCTCCCCCACAGCTCCAGTGACCAATGTTTGATTCATTGCTGCACGGGCAGAGTTTACACAAGTGCCCCGCAATGGTGTGGATATCCCCAAGGTTCTGCAGCTTGGTACGCTAACTCACCACAGTAGTGTGTAGGTGAGTAGTACCGTCTGAGGGAGTTGATGGGAATATGGGGAGAATAGATTACAGGGAAAATTGGTGGTGGTGTGGGCCTTCTACATCATATGGAACAAATCTATTATTTTTGGTCTATTCTCTCAGCTTATCTAGACTGCTCAGTTGGGCACATAACTTTCTACTATCAACAGATTTTAATTAACTGGAGGTATTCATCATAATCCATATAAAAGCAATAAAAAGCAAAAGTGTTTTGAAAAGATCCTTCTGAAACTCCTCACATGGATGATTTTTGAAAGAGCATTGAATCTTTTTTCCTCCCAAATCATTTTTCAATACAGTTATGCAATTTAAGCAAAGAAATATGCTGACATAATTCCACTTATTTCAGCACTCTCCAACTGAAAATACAATAACAATCAGTTCTGGATCATTTTGCATCACTCCACAATTGTAATCAGGCACTTCCTGGTATGAGTTGCACTTGCACATTCGAACTGATTTCCACATTTAATCTGCATCGAGTGATCTCATTACATGCACGACCAGGCCTTTTCCAATGCAGGACAAACTAGCCCACCGCAGTCTCAGAACACCTGTCGTTGGAAACTCCCGGGACAACCATATTTCAATGTGCACGAACATAATACTACTCAGATAATTCTATCAATAGCTCTCTATCCTGTGGATATCCCCTCCCACAGTACTGATTTTCACCCCCCAAAAACACCCTAACCACCCAAATCTTGCTAACATTACCCCCCCCCCCAAAAGTCCACTTCCTGATCCTCCCAATTGCCCTAGAATCAAACCTCCC
>JARFYF010000051.1:28325451-28338131 GCA_030265395.1 Rhina ancylostomus | reverse complement strand
ACAAAGTGCACCTGTGGTACATAGACTGGATCATTAAAAATGTATATTATGAGAGTGCATCGATTCTTTTTCTAGTTAGTTTCCCCAAAAGAAGACCTGCATTTGTGTGACACCTTTCACGAGTTCAAGAAATTCCAAAGCACTTTAGAAGCAAATAAATACTTCTGATGTGTAGTCACTGTTGTAATAAAGGAAATGACACATCACATTTGTATGTAGCATGCCCCCACAAACAGCAACATGGTAATGACCAAATCATCTGTTTCCCTCCCCCCAAGTAACGCTGATTGAGAAATAAGTTTTGGACAGGGAAGTGGGATAACTCTCCTGCTGCTTTTCAAAATACTGTAATTTTACAACCACCTGAGGGCCCACTTTAATGTTTAAATGGAAGGCCCTCCAGTCAGACAGCACTTCCTCAGTACTATTGCTGGAGTCTTCTTGCATCTCAGGGATGGTAATTGGATCCATAATGTTCTACTCTGAGTGAAATTGCTAGAGTGAACATCACAGAACAGAACTGCATGGTTATCTCCATTTTTCTAAAAATATTTTAGATATGTTTGAAAATTAAACACTGACCTTTTACAGCTGCTAAATCAACTTGAAAATACATAAATCAATACAAATAGCAATTTACATGGTTTTTTACAGTGCATCAAATTAGCAAGAGTGTCATTAGACACCACCATATTAATGAATGCAGAATCCTGTTCAACAGCAGCAACACAAGAACCGTGTGTGTTTGAGTCTGCGTGGCATTGGTGGGACAAGGAGAAAGAGTGAAAGAGAAATGGAGGAGTGGTGGAGGAACAGAACCTGGAAGCTTACTCGAATCATTCATTATAAACAGATGGCAGCCCCTGACGATATGATTCTGAACACCTGTGTTTGTGGGAGACAAGTATAAGAACAGATCCATTTGATACTGTAGGGCACTGCTCTGTTCGAACAAACTCTGCTGAGGTGGGGTTTGACTTCTAATCTCCAATTTGTGAACAAGCTTAGCAACAGTGACAGTCCTGTAGCAGTACTGAGGGAATGCTGCATCATCAGCAGGTTCAATCCTTCAGATGATACATTGCCTGTTACTTCAGTGGACATAAACGATCGGCATTGATTATCAGATGGTTGTTACCTTGTTATTTGTGCAACCTTACTCTGTGCAAATTGGCCATAACATTTTGCTATGTCATAACAGATTTATAGAAAAGAACTCTCATAATTCACTCAGCACCTAGGAGTCACTGTGAAGTTTAACTCGTCCAACCATGTGACTACTGTGGCTTCAAGAGCAGGTCAGAGGCCCAGTCATCTGCATGCCAACAGGACAACATTCAATTTAAGCCAGTGTGAATTATAGAGAAAGCACTTCACTGACTGGGATCATATCTGGAACAAAAGTGGTGGTTGAAGCCAATCATCTAACCTCACGACATTGCTACAGAGGTTTCTCAGGCCAGTATTCTTAGACCAATCACCTACACCTGCTTAATCAATGACCTATCCTCCTTCATAAGGTCAGAAACCCCTCCAAATGAGCTCATCATCCCACTTTCTAAATACTGAGTGTATCTTCTGTAAAATGTGCTGCAGTAACACAACCAGAATTCTTCTGCATCTCCTCCCAAACTGGGGACGTCAAGCCCTAAAAGGTTAGGAGCAGGCATGTGAGAAAACCACACCTGTAAGTTCCTCTCAACTCATACACTATGTTCTAGTGTTGCCGGTCTTCATCCTGGAACTACGCACTGAGCATCAATATACGAATCCCTTCAACACAGGAACTGTAAAAGTTCAAGGCGGTAGCTCACTGCCTCCTTAGCAAGGAGGGTTAACAGTGATCAATAAATGCTGGCCTTGTCAGTGGCACCCTAACCCTGGAAAGGCAAATAAAAGTGTGGATGTTCACATCCCACAACCATTGTTATTTTCCAGCAACAAACAAGATTAAACAAATTTCCCAAAGTCTGATAAGGTTGGGACTGGCCAGGAAATGACATGGGAGCAGAGTTGACTTAATAGTTTAAACCGTACAAATCTAAAACATTCACCAGGAATTTATTCAGGTTTTAATTACTTACTTTCAAATGCTCAGTCACTGCAATATCTCAATGAAGACTTGTTTAAATTAAGTACTTAGGACTGTTTTAAGAAACATCATTTCCTCATTCATTCTAAACCTTCGCAATTAGATGTTTTCCCAGAATTCAATAGCAAGTAGGAATGCTACAATCAGCAAAATTATTGGCTTCAGGAATTAAAATTTCCTTTCTTCTGCATTGTCTACATCTGCCACTGAATATGACGCATATATTGAAACTGGCAAATGTAATAAATTTATTTGCTATAACCAAAGCTGATGCTTGAATTGCACAATAACATGACTCAATTCTGGGTTAAGTATAAATAACATGAACACCAGATACTAATTCAGCACACTAAAAATGATCATCCTCACAAGAACTGATCACAGGAACAAACACAAAGTGGCCTCCAAACCATCTACTTTAGGTTTTCAAACACAAGCCAAAGAGCCATTTTACCTGTCACATTCACATGTTGTATATGATTATCATGATCTGCCACACTGCATTAACCTGTGATAATTCTGTTTCCCCAAAGGATTTATCAGTTGAAGACCTCATGGAATGCAAATCAAATCCCTGGTATATAAATTAGCCTCACAATAAATTATTAAACACTAGGTGATGTCCTGTGGCACGATGAAGTTCTAATGCACTGTTTTCCGAGAAAAAAAAACATTCTGCCTTCTGTTATCTGACCACTCAAATTCCATTATCTTCATATGGTGTAGGAATATTTTCTTAAAAATTGGTACTTTGATTTACCTTTTTTGTCTGTAGATAAATAAACAGTTATTATTATGCCTTTTTACCCAAAAATATGATTGTCTTACCTTTCTTTTTTAACTAAAAGATTTAGAATACACAGGGAAAAAAAAGCTTTTTCTCATCTTAGGCCATCCCTCAAGGTTGAGGATGACTTGCTTCCGCAGGAGGGGTTGCCTGTATGGTGATGTACTCTTTCTGCTGCTTACATCAACCTTCTGTGGGCTCCCAGCACATTGTCCTGGGGTTCTCACTACCATCCCAAATACTCCTTCTACACTTTGAGCAGTCATGGGCCAGTGGTTCTCAAGAGTCTGTGGGGATGTTGCACTTCTTCAGACAGTCTGGTAATCTCCTCCCATGAGGTCTGTTTCAGGAATCTGGTTTTGGCCCAGCAAAAACTGTCAGCCAGAGGACGCCAGTGTTGGTTTGCTGATCCTTCCTGTGAATTTGGAGCTTCTTGATGCAATGGCATTGGTATTTTTTCTCAGTGCCTTAAAAGCATGCTGTTGGTAGTCCTGGTACGGGGTTGTGACGCAGTTTAGTTAAGAGGAAAGAAATGGTCACTGAGGAAAATTCTGAAACATTTAACTCTATTCACAAGAGAAGAAACAGCAAGCCAGATCATGAGCAAAGTTGACCACTGTCAAGTGTGGGCTCAACCTATTTTAATGAAACAATTGGGAAGCTTCAGAGTTAAGAAATAAGAATAAAGCAAAGATGGACTCTAAATGAAATGAGAAGATAAAATTAATTCAGATGATAAACTTAAAGCACAATAGTAAAACAACCAATTGTTCAAAAAGTCCAAATATTCAAAAGGTCATTATTGAATAAAACTGCATTTACTAATCTTCATCATATAAGTTATACAAACTCATTTATTTGCAATTATGTTCATTATTTTTACAGATTATGAACATTATTCAAACTTGCAATCTAAAACTCCACAAAACACAAAGCAACAATGATAGAAATGTTTTCCAAGTTCCCAACAGGTTAATAGAACTCAAAACAAAATTAATTCTGTGTGTAAATCTGGTCTTTTGGGTATCATCCTCCAATCCCATTCCACATGTTGTACTTAGAACTAACCTGCAAATTCTTCCCTTTAACCACAACACCACTGATCTTGTTCTGCAAGTAAAGCTCCAACTTCAAAGACCTATTTGTAATCTAGGGCAAAAAGTGGCATCAGGCTTTAAAAAAGGTTTGTTGACAAATCTGGCAGAATATAACTGCTGATAGTGACTAATTACATAATTTTATCATCTTGTCTCTGGTGAGTATGCTTTTAAAAAGAATAGCATTTTGGACACAATTGGGATAATGTTAGGAATGATATACACTTGCTTTTTTTATATAATATAAAGCCTCTACAGAGAATTCATAACAAATTGTTTGCAAGTTGCTCAAGCTGTAGAGGCCAAAACATTTTCAATGCTTTCATTATGTGGCAAAGAAAATGAACTAAGGGCAAACAACATGGGAAACCCCATACACTGCAACTGTCTATTACATTCATTACATTCTGTATGCATTGCATTATCAAAAACTAATTTTGCTAACTGTATATAAAATGTCGAGTTGGAGTCTCTAATATTGTAAAGAAATTAATGCAATCTCAAGATCTGATATGAAGTAATTCCCAACAGAGGAAGTATCCCATAATATTGCACCATGAAGGCAAATAAAGGCCTCTGGAGAGGGTAGAAACTTGTGAATGAAGGTAGGCAACACCTTCATAGATACACTAAACCTAAATATATCGCCATTCATGTCTATAACTAATAAACTGCCTGATAAATGACACAATGGAAGATTATGTAAAACGGCTTGGTGAATTCAATTTCAAAAGAATATGACAATTCAATAAAAAATATTACATTAAGATTTCATCATAATTACTTGTCTATTCTTCCAGACTATGTTAGGATCTACATCCACTTTAAAATTCAGAAGGGACCTTGGTTGAATGTCTTATCGCAACTTCATCACTTCCTTCATATCGCACTGGGCTACAAAGTTGGTTTTTTTGTACTTAAGTGTTCAGAGTGAAACTTGAATACAACTCTGACTCAGGGTCAAGAGTGCTACTAACTGCTATGTACAATGTTATAAGATTGCTGTCAAGCAATAATCCAAAAGCAAAATACCACCGATTCTAGGAATCTAAAATAAAACAAAAAAATGCCAGAAATACTCAGCAAGTCAGTAGAGAAAGAAAAATACTATGAACATGTCAGATCAATAACTTTTCAAACAGTTGATGAAAGATCATCAACCTGAAACATTAACTTTGTTTTTTTCCTCTACAGATGATGTCTGACCCGAGAACTTGCAGAATTTTCTGTTTTATTATTCCCAAGAAATCTCAGACAGAAAATAAAAAAATAATACCTCAGAGCATGTCATGCCTCTGGGTTCAAACATAACCAGCAATTTGAACTTCAGTTCTGTTTCTTTTGCTACCACATTCTTTCAAATGTATTTCACCTCTGTAGACTTCATTATCACACTAGTGATAGCTAATGTGGACCACAGCAAATATCCTGAAGTATGATGCATAATTTTATAGTCAAATGTTTCTCGTGTTCAAATAAAATTAAAACTGTCGTATTTTCAAAGGACTATGACTGCTGTGTTATATCAAGATTCCCTCACATGGTGGGAAGAGAGCAATAAAACACGAAAGAAATAGCTCAAAATCCTGATGTGCTACAGCAGTAATTGGACAAGTATGAACCAAACAAAATTCTTAAACCCCAGAAAAGCAACCTATTTTGAAGAAAGCACACTGTTTTATTGTTTCCACAAAGCAATTGTCTGCATTGTATTAAACAGCAGGGTTGGAGTCTACTGGGATTCTCATGGCAAACATCTGTTCAATGTGTTATAGCTTTAGACATGACTTGGGCAGTTACCATTCCCCTTAATTTAAATATGAATTGGTAACTTCTTCTGACATAGTGGTGCAAACCAACGTCAGCATTTGCCTTTCTCTGCCATCTACCTGATTTTCCTCTGTTGGAGGACTTCCAGGCTCCCACTTAGCATTACTATAAGTCAGCCCATAGAGAATACATCTTGGTTTTGCACAACAGGAAATCCCTCAAGTGCTTTAACAAATATTTATTTGATTGTTTGGGGAAAATCATCTTCTCCCAAATATTTTCAAGAATTCAAGGAAGGCTGGCAGGAAGGCAAAACATTCCAGCCTTGTATATCTACAAGAGGCGATGTTTCAGGAAGTCGACATCAATCATTAATGACCCTCACCATCCAGACCATGCCCTCTTCTCGATGCTGCCATCAGGCAGGAGGTACAGGAGCCTGAAGACCTACGTCTCAAGATTCAACAACAGCTTCTTCTCCACTGCCATCAGGTTCTTGAACCAATGCAAAAAACACTGAAACTACCTCGGACCACCTTTCTTTTTTCTCTCTCTCAACTTGCACTAATGCTGTTACATTTACTTTGTTGTACATGTATAAATTTATGTTAATACAAGTTTTTGTTAACTTCTGTTTGTCATGTTTGTAATGTAGTGTGCTGCTGCTGCAAAAAGCTCATTTTCATGGCTCTTATACCCTGGTTATCTATGCCTATGACAATAAACTGGAACTTGAAATTATAGTTGCTGTGCAACTAGCAAAATGATACACAAGATGCCCCATGCATCTCCACACGGTCGAATTCCCATACCTTCCCTTGTAATATACCCTTTTTTGGAATACATGCTAAAAGTTAGAATTGATGTCTAGGCATCTTTGAATCTGCCTTTATCAATCATTATTAATAACATTATACTATTTTGGGGTTTTCTAAGTGGTTTTGAATTGGTCAAAATTAATTTCCTCTTGAATTTGTGGGAAAAAAAGCATTCCTTTAAGAGCCTATTCTAAACAGAATGGAGTCAGTGCATGCAATAGTCATAATATCTTTGTCAAGGCACAAGTTTCATTTCAGCATCAGCTACTTCACATGTCATTCTGATGTCAATGAAGTGCACTTTTGCTGAGGGATTGTGCTACTTTGACATTTTATCGACCATTCTGCAATGGGCAGCCCATTCATACATATTGTTCTTAACTTGCTGTTAAGAAGTTGGCAACATTCTGTAAAAACTAAATCTAAATTAAACAAACCACAAATACACTGTCTATGAACTTTGAAAGCAGTTTTGCTCAACTGTATATTTGTTCTTGCTTGCTAAGATCTAGAGATAGTCAAAATTAAAACAAAACAGCATTTCCTACTAATTTACCGTGATTATTTGGACTACCAAAAGAGGCCAAGATTTGATGTGTGCAATTTTGTCATACAGCTCCTCCCCAGCTTACGAACGCCTAACTCATGTACAGGCTGTACATACAGATGAGCATTTGGGAGACCAGCAGGATGAAGTTGCTGACTGCTGCAGGGATCTCCTGCCACGTGGGAACACACTTCGTGGCCACCTTTCCAACTTGCTAACTGTTCGGGTTATGAACAGTTATCAGGAACTAAGCCCTGTCATAACCTGGGGAGGGCCTGTATTAGTAATTGTGAACCTCTCACCCACCGTACCACCAACCTCTCATCCCACCCAAGTGCTGAGGACAATGACCTGCACAAATATGGCTCAGTCTTAACAATCTCCTCCCACTCCACCCCAAGGTATTTTAAATATCAAAATGTTATGCCATTCAACTTTGAGGTACTATTTATATTTGACAATTTTCTCTTTCTGACTTTGGACCCACCAAAATGAGAAAAGGCGAAGTTTTAGCTTCAAATATTCTACTCCATGAGGCATCAGGGCTCATAGCCAATCAACTGTTAACATCCATACACAATGAAGGTCACCATCAGAAACTGTGGGCTAAAAATATTCAAAAGCAAAAAACTACACAAAAAAGCATCAATTATACACCAGTTACTAATTAACCATTCCACATTGCAACTCATTTGAGAATCTGGCAGTTGCATATTCAAAGTACAATTGCCCAAATCTTTGTTACTGCAGAGGGCTTGGAGAAATAACTTCTAGGTTGTACTTCAAATGCTACTGCAACAAAATAATACATGACGTAGTTACGCAAAGAGCTAAGATTGGCCTAAATATTCAAACACGATTGAAAAGGCGAGGGGGGCGCGAAAATCAAAGACTCAGATGTTCCGTAGGACTGAACTGAAGAGATTTTGGAGGATGGATGTGCTCACATCTCAAGTGAGGGAGAAGTTAAGTTAAAAGCAAGAAGAGGAAGGGAGCCACAGTTACAGTTGTACTAGACGTCACTTGTACTGTAGGTGAGGTGGAAACTAGGTTGGTATTTAACCACAGGTTTGAATCAAATGTTCTTTCAATAATCTGGATACTGAATGAGCACGTGAATTAATTTATGTTTAAAACCATAAATTATTCACGCACTGAAAAAGCTGAAAGGATTGAGAAGTTGAAGAAGATGGAGACTTTACTCATGAAGGGAAAAAGGCTTGCAGAAATTGAAACACGATACAGAATTAGATACATGAGCAGTTCTTTCTCCCTCCCACACACAAATTTAATCGAGTCTTGGAGACAAGAAAAGTCATTGTAAACTAAAGCACGATGGCTTAATGTTCAAATGTTGGGTGCCTTTTAAAAGGTAAATTTGGTTATATTTGTTGAGCAATTCATTTTATATATTTTATCCATCTGAAAATATGTTGGAAATTTAACAGGTCACACCAGTAGAAGTCACACTATAATAGCCAACCAAGTTCCTGATGAGAAGTTGAAATCCAATGGTTTTAAATACTTAATGATGTCAAAAGTTGGTATTTGCAAAGAGTTTATGAGTGCACTACATAATTTATTTATTCTTCTTCAATGCTGCAGAGACATTCAGAACAGTTTATTGAAATGTTTAAAGTTTCCTTAATAGTTTTCAATCTGCAGAGAATAAGATGAAAACTCGACTTATCACACAGTGTCAATACGTACTCACACTTAAGGAATCCAAAAATTTCAAGGGAGTACTTTTAGTGTAAAGTACTCTCAATTTTTCTAGTTTTAAATTTAGAAATAAAAAGTAACTTAATTTCCTTTTCCACCAAGACCTAGCATTTCAGATCTCCTCTTCCATCTGGAGTTATTCCAGAGATGTAGATTAGAGCAGCTCTGCTCACAAATCTGTGTTCCAGATGGGCTTGAACACTAGCCTAGAAAGACAATATCTGAAAGAATCCAGACAAATCCAAAGCATGAGCATCATTGTTAGCAAATGACGTCACCATGAGTACTTTGTCCTCAGTCACCTGTTCCCCATCCATTACCAACCTCACGAAGCAAGCAATTGGCCCCAACCTAGTTGTAAATTATTTGGCTTTTTTTTTCCATTCCATTGAGAGTCACTTTACACTTCTTTAAACTTGCTCAGCAAAAATCAGTGAAGCTCCATTATTTAAAAAAAAAATCAGTCAATAAGATCAACTTTGGACTCTGCAAGCACAAACCAAGCCAAAATAACAAAGCCATGGACTGAACAAGTACATTTCTGCATTGATTCTGCAAGGTACATAGTGAAGTGGTTCCATGATTTTAAAATCGACTAACCTTGAGTTTGGAGAAACCCATGTTTGGGACCTCTATCATTATTCTGCTGTTTTTAACATGGTAGTGGATTTCATTATTCATGCTGGTGCTATATTCAAACATGCAAGGCAGACAAAACCAGCTTACTTTCCAGTCCACCAGGAAATGGGTTTTGCACAGAAAGTGATCCCATCAGTCAAGACGTCTTGCTGGCTTTTTGATAAATTGAGACCATTAGCTGCTTGTTTGAAAACTGGAGACCCTTCACAGAATTACTACCTGGCTTCAGAGCCTCCGCAACAAAATTCTGCAAACAACCAGCAAAACCTTCATTTCCTTTCTCGTCATTGGCCATACCTTTGTTTTCTCAGCCCACCTCCACTCATACCCTTCCAGTTTTCTTCAATACCATCATTCCACTAACCAGTGTTCAAAAGTCTGCACTGTGAAAGCAAAATTTTATATCCTACATTGGTTGCTATTTATTGTCAGCATTGTATTTTAGAAGGTGAAAAAAATTCCAAGTGACCTTCAGGGGTGTTGCATTGGTTTTAAATCAGTTAAAACAGAAAGATTCAAGCCCTACCCACGCCACAACTCATAATAAGTCAGTGGTTAAACGACCAAATAATTACTTGATAGGATTCTTAATTGAATAAATAGCAATCAAAAGGTGTGTGTCTCTGCGCCAGGAGTTCTGTCTTTTGCTCCTGGTTTGGGAACAGTGGATTTAAAATTTACTGCCTTTTCTTCACTCTGGTTGCCTGTCATAATTCTGCAGCTTTCTGATCCCTTTGCAGTAGTGCAGATGCAGATTAATGACAACGGACTACAGGAACAAGAGAAGTAAATCATTCAGCTCTTTAAATAGGCTTCACCATTCTATGATTAGACAACGTTAACCCATGCCTCAATCCTAGTTTAAAAAAAATTTAAAATGCAGATATTGGAAATCCAAACTAAAATGCTGATAATACTCAGAAGGCCCGACCGTATCTGCGGGACGGGAAACTGAGTTAACGCACTTGGTCAAAGACCCTTTCGCGTTAACTGTGTTTTACCTTCCCCACTCGTGTGGCCTGATCTGCTCAGTATTTCTAGCATCTTCTGTTTTTATCTCAATCCTATCTGCCTCTACTTGCTCTACAACCCTGCAGAGCATAACTCAAGAAACTATTGATCACAGTCACAAACATTTCAGATTGACCCAGCATCTGTTCTCTTTGTGGGAGAGGGTTCTAAATTTTAATTACTCTTTAGATCAAAAAGTGCTTTCTGATTTCATTTCTAAATGCTAGCTGTAAGATTGGGTCCACTGTACTGGATTTCCACACAAGAGGGAACACTTTATTTCACATAAAGAATCACCTTATCAATTTGAATACCTCAATGAGATCGCCCCTCATAATTCTAAGTTTATGCAACCTGCCCTTCATGATGTTACATTAAGCTCCACTTTTTTTCTTTTCAGTATCCTACCCTGCACCCACTCTGCAAGGAAAATACAGATCATGTAAATCCAGTGCAACTGAAAATGCTCTTTACAAGTAAAGCACACTTGCACATTAGTATTCCAGCATCTTTAACATAAAGACCAACATTCCATTGACCTACCCATGCATAAGAATATGCATAGACACACACAAATTACCTCACTCCTTTCCAGTTTCTTATCAATTGCCAAAAAATTCCAAATTTTGTTTACAAATTCAATTTCAACGACTATACGAATGAGTTTCAAATTGCCATTTTTCTGTCCACTCAGTGTCTGAGTGTATGTACTTGTAATTATGAGCAAACACGGTTACACAATTTCTCTGTTCCTTCATCCAAGTAACTATGAAGGGAATTTCTCAGGTTTTGGTGTAGTTTTCTGGTGAACACACGTCATATCCTAATGATATGTTTTTTTGAAAACTACTGTGGAATATTTAATTATTTTATCCAATCAACTGCTTTCTTTTTCTATTCATATTTAAATTTGTTGTCATACAAAATAAAAGCAGTTGCTCAGGATGAAACACAAGAGCAATTAACAAAAGAGCACAATCTCGAGGGAATTCCAGTTGCTGCAACTCTGGAGCTCTGGATGAGTTGCCCACATATTGAATCCTAATTGCAGCTTGCATTCAAACTCAAGATTCGACTAGTAGATAAGGACAGCCCAACTGAGTGAGGGTCATCTCTGGATAGCAAAATTTCTGATTAATCTCTTAACCAGTGACTGTATCCACAGTTACTATTTCCACACACATCCTCAATGGAAGGAACAGATGAGGAACGAATATGACAAGACTTCCTTTAAATATTAACATGAAGGAAATAATATTGTCTGGAAACTGGATTGCATAACATCTTTTAATTAGCTACCTGGTCCAATTGTTATGAAAAATAAAAGTTTGAAGAAAATTAGAGACCTTACCAATAACAAGATGCATCATTTTTATTCCAGGGTCATCTGCGTATCTGAAACATGATGCATGGTGGATCGTGACACGCACGGCAACAATGCATGTCCAGTCCAGACCTCTGGGATATTCAGTGGCAGTTGACTGGCTTGCAGCAAGCAAAGGCCACTCAAGCAGAAGCAGGCTTTGAACCACGCTTCAGCACAACTTAAGAATCCTCCCTAAGCAGGGAACCAAATTTGAGTAGAACCCCAACATGGAAGAGGAACCAGCCTGCTTTCCTTTGGGCCTCACCATCCAGCCCCACCCCTCTATGTTCTAAAGCCTCACCCAACCTCCACACACCCATCCCCTAGCCTGACCACCCCCCCCCCTCACAATTCACAGTCTCAGACTCTTGACTCCTGCCTGCCATGACAGCTGAAGACATTGTTAGATGCTGAGAAGAATGTCAAGTCAGGTGAAGTCAGGAGACAGATGGGTGAGGTGGGTTGAGAGTTTGAAGGCAGCATGGCAGTTACCACGATAGGGTTAGGGGTTCAAAGCTGAGACAGATAGGTAACTTACCTAAAGCAGATCTGTACTTGACCGTATCAATTTCCTTCACCCACTGTTCATGACAGAGCAGCTCAGGGCTTTTGACCTATTTCTAAGCTATTTAGTCTTAAATGAATTACAAGTGAAAACCTTAAAACTGTGTTGTGGAACAGTTTCATACTATCCAATCTGACTTGTGCAAATTTGCAAGGATGTAATTCATCTCACCTTCTGAGTAATCGCTAAGCAACACTCTACGGGGGGGGGGGGGGGGGGTGGGTGAGGAGGCCCCCCTCGCCAAATTTAAACCCACCATCAACAAA
>JARFYF010000051.1:28300417-28314376 GCA_030265395.1 Rhina ancylostomus | reverse complement strand
TAAAATATAAACACTGAAATATTTTGTGATCGAAATTCTGAACAGGAAAACTACATGGAAATTCATTTTACTGTGAGGAAGAATAATTGAAACAGTGCAAGAGAGGGTGAGGCACAGAGATTATGAAAGAAAACCAGGCAGGTAGAGATACGTTATAGATATTACACACTTAGGCAGAGAGTGAATGTGTGTGAGACAAGCAGACTAAATGAATGAAGTAAATAATGCAAAGAGAAGGGGATGGTGGACTGCAGGATACATTATGAATAGACAATGTAATGAAAAAACTACATAGATGAGGACAAAGGTAGAACAGATTGGGATGCAAACAACAGGGGAACCTGGGGGGAGGAGGAGAGGAGAGGGGGAGGGTCAGTGACATACAGAATTTAACAGGTGTGTGTGTTAAAATTTACATTTAGTGTGTCAGGTTACTCTCAAACTGTTGGTAAATACTCGATTTATCAGCACAATCTAAAATTAGTATTTGGATTAAATTGCTGGTAAATGGAGCACATGCAGTGTGAGCAGCAATTTTTAGTAACTAGTTGGATTTACATTCCTAAGAGGTTTGAAAGCAGCAGAATATCTGCACTTTAAAATTGTTCCAAGATTAATTCAGCAAATGTTTCATAACTGACGTCAAGGTTATCCATTTAATATAAAACCAAGACACTACAGATGCTGGAAATCTAAAATCAAATCTCATTAGTACTCAGCAGCTCAGACTGCCTGTGTGGAGAGAAAAACAGAGCAAACTTTCCAGATCAAAAGACTCCACAGAATGATAGAAGGCCTTTCAACTTTTAAACAAAAACTGTTTCTCTCTCCCACCCCACTGACACAGCCTGACTTGCTGACTTATAACCATTTTGCATTCACATTCACAGGAAAGTAGTGAAATAAAATTAGATATATAAATAAAGGAATATGTACTAAACAAATCCACTAATTTCAGCAATTTTTGGAAAAATGGGACAGAAGTATACAAGGCAAGCAAAAAAAACTATTCAGAATCTTCCTGAACTAGACACATAATCTAATATTGCTGCTGGCAGTCTCCACTCTCCCACACTATAAATTAGAATGCGAAGGGCTGATTTTGCTAACCTTCTGTGCTCGGAGGTCAGCCAGCAATGCTCCACAAGGCCTCAACAGCATCTAGGCTGCAGACGGTGTAGCCCGAAGGTCCACTCCTGGAACGTCCTGATAGCCATTGGCAGATGGCAAAGTTGGGGATACAGCCTTGCCTCATCTATGAAGCCATTTCAGAATTTTTAATTTTTGTTTATGTTACGTTACATCAACTACACTTGCAAAACATTAGTAATGTTAAACTACCTGAAACATAATTCTTAAAGAAATTACTCCCCTTCCACATTCTTCAGGCTGAGAATCACCATTCAAATAAAGAGGGCTTCACAGGGCCTGACTGACTTTGGAAGCAAATTCCCAGCAAGACTAGGCTCCATTGCTTGACTTCACAGGCACACCAGTGACGCAGCACAGTACTGATGGAGCAGCACCTGACACTAATAATGTTCCGGACTCTCAGCAAGTTAGTAAAGGACCTGCCGATGGTGCTCTTCTGAATTGCAAGCCGCAGGCAGCACAATTTTCTGTACTGGCAGAAATCTCCATACAATGAAAAATATACACTCACTGTAAAGTATTTTTTGTTAACATTCATGGCTTTAAAATGAGCATACTCTTACTTTCCAATAACAAAACGCACAAGAGATATGCTAATTATACAATAAAACTACTTCCATGAATAACAGAACACATGAATTAAGTGATCAGAAATAACCACTCTGATTGTACAGACTCATCAGTAACAAAAATAGAAGAGCCCAAGTATCAGCAGTCACTCCACTGATGAACTCATTCGTCCAAATATCATTGTTCGCTTCAGTGTCGTGACAGAAAATGCTGACACTTTCACCATCATGACAACCGTAGCATCCAGGCTACTAGACCAGATCATACCAGATCTAGCCTACAGTCCACAATACTCAAAAGTAACCTTTCCCGATACGGATGAGTAAATGGATCTGACCTTCCACACCAGAGATGCTTCCCACCAGGTGATGGACTCAGCTGTGAGCAGCCAATAGGCAACCTGTCCAGAGGCCCAATCCCAGAATGTTCTGTTGGCCTTTGACCACCAAAGGCTTTTGAACTATTTTTAAATGTCTCCAAGACATTTATGAAATGCAGAAATAAATTTAAATAAAACTTAAAAATTAAAACTAAAAAAAATGTTAAGATAATTCATGCACTTTTTTCTGCAGCACCTGTGATCCCATTGAAATGAATGGTGTCACAGTACATCAGCCAGCCCTTGAGGAAAGCTAAGGGGTCAGATGTGACCTACATCCAGGCATTCTCCTCAGTGCTCTGCTGCCACACTCAATAATGAGTTGTTACGAACCAGCAACAAAAGAAACACACCAAGTCATGTGTAAGTGTTAGAAACGATTTTATTAATAACTACTTATGATAATAAGAAAAATAAAAGTGAAAAAAAGTGTTAGAATGTTAGAAGTAAAAGTGTTAGATCTTAAACATTAACCCCAAAAACTCTAAACTCGAAGTGTGTGTGTGACAAATTCCCAAACTCCAAGTCCAGGAATAGTTCTCAAAAGTTCAGTTCAGCAAGCCATCAGGTGAAACATGAGCAAAGGTTTCTTCAACAACCGCCGTTGACTCAAGACAAAACGTAGAGAGAAAATAGAGACATTACAAAATCCACAAGACACTTCAGTGACTACTCCACTGCACCTGCCTCACCCCAAAAGGCACTCGAATCGTGGCTGTCCACAAATACCTGTTTCCCACTACCGGGTAATGACGAAGTGGACTCTACTGCTTTGTTCTGAAGTGTCTGCCATCCTGAAAGGCTCAAGACATGGCCGTCCACACAAATACCTGTTTCCTTCTACAGGTTAATGACCAAGTGGACTCCACTGTATTATTCCAAAAATCCATACGTAGAATGTAGTGACACACAGTCATGGTTTCTCATCCATCAAGAGAGACTAGCAGGCTGGTGTCTCTCTCTCTCCTGACTCCAACTGTCCACTTCAAAAATGTGACTACATCCTTATCTTCTGTTGACGCAAGTATGCCACAAACACACACTACTGTGCTATATCTTAAAGGGACTTTCACCAATAGTAACCTAGTCCGTAACAGAGTCCAGCGGTGCAAGCATCTGACCTTCTTTTCATTTCAGACTTTCCGTTTCAGTCAAGTGCACACAGAAGCCCAGAACAAACTGAGCAGTGAATGGCTGGCAGCTCAATTCAGTTCAGTAGGTGTGGGTCTTTTCTAATCATTACATCGAAGAGCAGGAAGAAAATGCCCTATGTCAAGATTACAGGGTTCTTTATTATCAGCCAATTCTGAGGTGCACAGGAATCAATGGGATTTATGGGAGAGTGGGGGCAAGTTACCTGCTGTGCAGAAAAACTTCCCTGCTGACAAAAAAATCAGCGATCCATGATGAATATTTCTCAGTTGAATAAGTGCCAAGAAGTGAGAATAAAATTCTGAAATGGAAAACAAATAGAAATACCAATAGGAAACCACATAATAAAGCTCCAATTTAAGCATGGAATTAGGCGGACAGGAGCTCGGGCAAGTGACACTTGGATAAGTTGAGGTTATTGACATTGGAGAGGGACCCATAATCATGGATGGAGGAGTAACAATGGAAGCCTGAAGCCATCAACTTTCTTTGTGGAACGTGAAGGAACACTCTTCTCTCCTTCACAGCCTTTTCTATAACCGCAACCCCAACTCCTGTTCACTATTTACACCTAGAAGGGCTAGTTCCAATTCATCACTCAGGCCCATGGTTAAAATAGTGTTTTGATTCAGATAATGACTTTACAGTTTGACAATTTACTTACAGGACATCCAAGGCTAAATATTGTGAATCACAGCATCATTAGGGAAGTCCTACACTATCCACTGACCCCTGAATAGGCCAGATTACAACCATTGCCTTGACTGTATCCTGTCTTTATCACTTGGACTGAAGCAAAATGGCTTAAGACTGCTTGTGATGGGAAACTTCGGAAGCCAGGATACATCCACCAATCAGCACTTCTGACTGAAGATTGTTGAAAAAACTGTAGCCCATCTTTTGTATCTTCCTTTATGCTGAGCTCTGCCATCAGGAAAAAAAATCTTCACAGAGCCTCCTCCTCTTGCTGTTAGTTGTTCAATTATTTTTCCCCTGGTTATGGCTGAATGCGGCAGGAATGCAAAGTCCTAATCTGATCAGGTTGTTGTGGAATCATTTATACATGTGCTTCCACTGCCTGTGGACCTGCTTTGCATCTCCACTAGATTGGCACACATTTGGTGCTACCTCTTGGATGGTCTACAACCCTCACTGAATAGGATTTGGCTCCCTAGATTGACTAATGGTTCAGTAAATATTAACTGGTTTTGATGGTGGTAGAATAACAAGTGATCTGTCTGTGCTGTTTGGAGTTATCATGTTTGAACCAAATTCATCCCAACTAGCTTGTTGTTTGTGCCATACAACAGAATCAAAGTCAATCTCAGGGTAAAACAGGACTGAACCTACTTTCGCTGTACAAGTGTAGACAGCGATACATGGACAGATCGATGAGAAAACCCTTTGAAGTTCTGTACTAACAGAGAATGGTTCGTCAGGTATCGGCATCCTTCAGGATGAGGCCAACTTGAGTCAGGAGAGATGGTAACAAGCCATTAATGTTGTCACCAAGAGTGTTTTCAACCCTTTTCACCATCAAGATCTTCCCAAAAGTCCTATTCAAGAGTTTTGATTCATAATCAGAGGAAGGCTAGAAGGTGATACAGCACACTTCAAGTACATGCACATACTTCGGTAATGCAGAACTGTTGATAGTTTAAAAAAAATTGCCTCTAGTTTTATACATAAGTCACGAGGAATTGCTCTGATTTTTTTTCATTTATTTATAGAGAAAACTGGCATGCATTGTGGATGGCTTGTTGTATTGTTACAAAATTGTTCAGATCTCAAATGTTTGCTCTTTTCCTTATCATCAACTACCCATCATTCATGAGCACACTAGTCAAACTCCTTTACAAATATCCAAAAGCAAGTTTCAGGACCTTCCCACAGTTCACACTCATCCTACTCAATAACAGGAAGTAACCAGAAACAACAAGATCCTGATGCAAGTGTTCCCGATTTTGCTTCATGTTATTTTATTTCTGACAAACCATTCTAGTTTCACTTTTGCAAAAAAAGATGCTACAAGTCACAGTTGGACTAGGAGGAAGAGTTATATTGTACAAACAGAAGTACTAACAAGAGTACAGAAGTTACAGTCAACAAGAAACTTCTAAAAAGCTCAGAAAGAAAGTTAATTTGTAGGGTTCAAAAGGCAATTTTCCAACAGTAAACATTTTATTTTATATATAAAAAAAAATCACACACACACTCACTGATTGCATTGTAATATTGCATGGTTACTTGGTCCTGGATGGACTTTAATTATAACTGACAACAGGACTTGTCAATCATTGGACTCTCAAGCACACAATGCCAAGCTGCTCAAAGCCAAGGGGTGCAAAGATGGCCTTCGCAACTGGTGGAAAATATTCACACCTGAAATGAAGCTGCATCAAAAAGTAGTTAATTGGACCTCTGATGCATTTACAAACTAAAAGGTAAACCTTTCCTGCAGGCTACTATCTAGAAATCCACTTTTGCAAACTCTGCTAATAAAGAATGAAAACTAACGATGCAAGAGAATTCACACAATAGGTGGTATTTTAGTCAAGCACAATTGTTTATTAATACATGGAATTCAAACATGCTTTTCTGGCTTCATATCATTGCCCTCAACAAAAGGAGAGCAAAATAGAATCCACAAAGCCCACATCTTTACAAAAAGCCAGTAAATATCAATGACATGAATTATACAATATGTAAATTAATGTGAAAATGAATATATTCTGCAGAGGAAGACAAACCCTAGGCTTGCAAAAAAATCCTCAATTATTCACAGAAAATAACAGCAGTTAAATTTTCCAATAAAGAGATCTTCACAATCCATATCATTGCATTTGGTCATTTGATAAATGTTGTTTTATGCAAGTAATTTTCCAAGCAAATACTTTTACAATGTTCCCAAAATTATTGAAAGTTGGGAGGGCAGTAATGTGAAGTGCTAGAATTATGGCATCCATGATTTCAGCAATTTTCAATTATAGTCAATGTCTTCTTTAAATACAAGAAATTACAGTTCAAGCATTACGCCCCCTTCCTTGAGCTAATATGATTTAACAGGAGAATGCAATAAGTAGACACCAGAAAAGGGAGCCAAGCTTTGCCCCACAAAACAGTATCAGCAGACCATAAAGCTGCTAAGTTATGAGAGAGGGAGAAGGAAGGGGCAAGAAGAGAAAATGGAAATCTGTAGTGGATCCTTAAAAATCATCGCCTCTGGATCAGAAAAGATATTCACATCTCTGAATAGAGACGAGATTACAATTCTGCGGTGCTGTGTTCCCACCAACCCTACTGCACACCCTGCATCTGGAGAAGGCAACTATTCACCTGCTTCATCACATTACTCAGAATTCTAGTGTACAATTGCTGAAGCTGGTTGACTCTCCAAGTAATCCACTCAACACTCAGGGTACAAATGATACCTCCCTGCACCAACCCCTACCCACGCCCTGGGATGTAGCCATTCAGAGTTCCTTCGAGTCCTCTGAAGGCTTGTCTGCATGAGTTGAGATCAGCATCCAGTTCCATTATGGCTAATAAGCCATTTCACTCAGGCTGTGATCCCTTGTAGGATCCTTCGAGTGATGGGTCCTCTCAAAGCTTGACAACCAGTCCTTTGTACATTCTGCAAATGAAACAAAATGTACATTGTTTTAGAACAAAACAATTTTAAGTTTACTACTTCAAAAACAAAAACATTCCTTCATTTGAGAGTCAACTACTTATTTCATAATACTCTAACTTAGAGGTCACAAGAATATGGGTTCAAATCCTACTCCAAAACCTGAACACAAATCTACGCTGACATTCCAAATGGATGATTAGGGACTCCTCGTTTGTTAAAAGTTTACTCATAATATGCAACAGAATTGAGGCAGAATATTGCTGTTCACAAACAAAATTGTGGTCCCTCTCTTCACTGTAGGGAAAAACAAATTTGGGCTGAGACGTGCTGTGAAAAAATATGTACACACTTTTCTTAGTGCCCAAGTAATCCACCAATATCTGTAAAGGCAGAAACACCACTTTGTTAGTTTTGCTAAAATTGGACATTACTGTCAGCCTTCCCACAGGTTTCAAGAGTATGCTACATTTGCAATATAATGTTACGTAATCCAAATTACAGAGTACGCAGAAAGTTAGGGTTGGTACATTACAATGCAAGACATGTTTAATGACAAGATGGTCCCGCCATGCCTTTCAAGCTCTCTGGTCCAGAAAGGGAACAACCAAGGTCATAGGGAATCTCTTATGCAGAGTGCAAATTGATCTTGTGGATTTTCCTAAAAAGGTATCTCGATTCTTCCTCTCAATCCAATTTCTCTTTTAGTATCAAATAAATTCTCTGGTCCTTTCTTCATCTTTAAATCTCTATTTTATGATACACTACTGGCCCCATCATCTAGCAAGGTCCAAGGTGTCCTGCTACAAACTCACACTTGCAACAATTTGCTACCCACATTTAAAGCTGAAGAATGAAGAAACTAACAACAGATTATTGGATATTCCACTGCAGCATGCTCTGCAGGAAATGTTCTAATACCTTTCTCCCCTTCGCTGAAGGCATTACATATTCCAGAACAAATGTTTTGATTACCCACCTCATATTTTGACAAAAGATATCCAACCAAAAAAATGCTAAGTTGCACAATCAAACTAAGAATTAATGAATATATTGTTACTATTTTGTCATACATCAAAACAAGATCCTATTCTTGCAGTTCTATTAGTTATTATGTTATCTGTTATTTGCCTGCCTCTTGAAAGCTAAACAACAAAAAAATCATTTTCAGCTGTACCATGAATATTAAACAATGTATGGAATTAACTGATGTCAGTTAGCTATTCCACCTGACTCCCTGTACAACAGTGGCTACAAAATTAATCTGAAAGTTGCCAGTTGAAAAATACAGAACAAGCGGAGGAGAGTGACTACTAGGAAGTGAAATGTCTGGAGTTTTGTTTCCCTTTTCAGGTTTTGAATATTACAGGCTGATAAGTTGCCAGAAACAGAAATGGCTTTTTCCATCAACTGAAAACCTGTTGCACATGCACTGATGAAGACCCTCTCGAGCACAATCCCGTTGTTCCTATCGTGTAGTGACAGGATCAGTACACCATACGCCAGCTGTGGCCAAGGCAATGTTAATATTATACCATAGCCTTCCTGGTCTTATATTCTATACCCTGGGTAACGAAGGAAAGTATCTCGTTAAGTTGGTGAAGACAACTAACGGATCCTCAGACTTGTACATCAATGCCCTGTTCCTCAATACTCCCTAGGGCCCTACCAATCATTGTATATATCCTACCCTTATCAGTCCTCCCAAAGTCCATCACTGCATACTTATCGAGATTAAATTCCATCTGCCTTTGAACAAGTATTAGAAATGTCAGCCAACATATTCATCCCTTAGACTCAAGGGGAATGCTCAACTTTGAAAGCAGTCTTCTAAATCAAGGATGAAAATTGCAGCCATGTGCTTGCCAACATCTGGTCAAGTAAACCTCTCGGGATCAGTCTAAGATCAGACTCATTTGACATACACGTGAAGCCTTGGAGCTACAGGTGAAAAATCCTTCAGAGGTTGAAATCACACTCAGTGCAGCTCTAAAAGACTGCAGCTATGACTCAATGTACAAATGAATTGTTGTACAAAGGAGAACCAGCTACAGCAAAGAACAAATTAACTCTATTCTTGGTGATATTCATTTTAGAAAAACCAAAGGCAATATTACTCACCAGAGCTTCATATATTACTGCTCTCTGGGAATCTATTTAGCTTGTATATTAGATGAAGACTTTGCTATTTCTCAGTTAAGAGTATTATGCTTTAATGAGGTCTCCTCCGAAAGTTATGTGCACGGCACCATAAATTCTCAAGATAACAGACACTGGGAAACTTCCATATTTAGAGAAGCTGAACCCAAAACAGTAAGCAATAGAATGCTCATTCTATATACATTCTGACACCAGTGAGGGTGATCTCTGTAAATAATCAGCTGATGAGAGAGGCACAACGGTACTGAAGATTATCAGGCTGGAACCATACACTGCAAAAGTTTGTGGAACTTAGCCCTTCTGTTTCCCAATGATGTTAAACTAATTACTTTGAGTAACCAGGGAGGCTGGGATTATTTATATTGCCAGGGAGAAGGTTAAAGAGACATTTAACAAGGTGATATAAATAATAACCATGTGTGGTGGCTGAAGGGTCAATGATCACAGGGCATCGATTTAAGGTAACTTTACAAGGCAGGCAAAAAGAAGTACCTCTCAAAAGATACAAGTTTCAGAGGTCAAGTCTTCAGGGGAAAAAAAAAGTACTTTTCATCTTCCCAAGCACCTAAAAAAAAGCCAATTCTTGTGGTTCTGATATTATGCCTTCAGCATATTATGTGGTGTTTCCATCAGAAATAACAACAAAAGATTCTGGAATGCACATTCTGGGGCCATGCAGGCTCTCAAGCTCAACCCTCTCTGCCTTGAGGCTAGGAAACAAAATGATTAAGGGTTGTAATTGTATTACAATTCTCCCGTTATTCAGTGGAAATATCATGATGCATAACAGGGTCAGTTGTGCAATGGAAAAGGAATATGTTGGTAGCTTATGAAGACCATCAGTATGTGTCACCAATAACTGTCTTTGTATGAAAAGCAGCAAGGCCAGATTACCCATGTGGTTGTTCATGTCCGCAACATAAGCCTTTCGGACTTGAATTTCTAAAGATCACAAGAATTCTTGACCAATTCACTGAAATTCACAACTAGATAATGACCATGGTAGAGCATTCATGCAAAGCATAAAAATTGTAAAACAGCTTTGAAAATTGTATGAAGACTATTCTTTTAACAGCTGGTGACCCTATGATGTCCATGAATATCAATGCTTTTCTTCGGCAGAAGCATTAAAAAAAATGGAATGACTAGGATTCAACTGTTAAAACAGGGGAACAAGAATTGTTAGGTTGCACTTTCAAGAGCTTCTGCCCAAGAGACCATCAGAACCTTCCAGTCATCACTGTGCTTTCATCTGCTGGAAAAATGTGTTGCAAAAATGAAGTTGTCCTGCACATTGTAAATTATTTTCATGTGGGACAATGCAGGAAGCCACCAAACACAATCCTTCCTCATGACTTCCAAAGGACCTTCTCAATGAGAGACTTAATTTCACCTGCAAATTGATTGTGGTATAACCAATCTGCTTAAGTGGATTCTTAACTATCACGAACTACTCATGCAAGAAACAAGACCAGATCAAACATCCTCTCACTTGCTGTGCAAATGGAAAAAGGCAGCAAAGATGATGCCTTGGTGCAATATAACATAGGCTTCCATAGAAGTAGAGACAAATATGCCCGATTAATTGTTAGCAACTACAATATGGGCGATGTTGCTGCATTCAACAAGATAATGGAATGAGAAGTCTGCACTTCATTTATATATAAAAAACACAATCTTATCTTTTTACTTCCCGATATATGTGGCTCAAGTGACAAATTTGTTTGTCAGGTATAAATTAACTACGAAAATATAAACTGCAGGCTACCCTGTATGTCCTGTGGTGCTTGGAAAATATATGGTAAATACTGTGATGCTCCAATCTCATTTTTTACTTAATTATATGTTGTGATGAAATCTGATTACAAAGGACAAAATAGAATAGCATCAACTAGCATGCCAATGTACCTTGCATTTTCTCAAAATAATCACTTTAGAAATCAGACCAACATTTGTAGAGGTATGTATTCATGTGTGTATATATATATATATATATATATATATAACACATATAAATAAAATCACATTTCAGAAACATGGCAGCAATTCATTTCTAGGAGGTATCAATAAAGTGGAGCAATATTCTATAAATTTTGAATAACTGAATCCTCAAAATGCTTGAATTCATTCAGTGGAAATGTGACATATTAATCAAATCTTTAAAAACAGACAAGTAGGAAAAGGGAAGACTAACTTGCTTTTCTATCTTTCACCTCATCTTTCGCTGAATACTGATGTACCTATACTTCCATTTTTGTTCCAATATCTAAATTTTCAACATCTACTTTATTTTTTTTTAAATCAATTCAAGTTTTATACAATATTCATATTTTTGTTCTAAAGTGTATAAATTTACCGGGATGTGTCTATACTTTGAATACTTCTAGTTCACTGCCCATGAAGGTGGAAGATGTGAAAACAATGAATAAATTTCAGAAGGGAAGTCACTGGGGAAACAAACTTGCAAGGCTATGGTAATAGAAGAATGGGAGGAAAGGGACTGAGTGGTCTGCTCTCAAGGCAGCTTGTATATACCTATTATCCCAATCAATATTCTCTCACCACCACCCCCCCACCCACCCAAACAATACAATAACCTTATGTCTGTCAACACCTTTTGGCTAATTTTTGCAGGCCCACCTGAGTGACATACCATCATTTGTAAATCCCAGGCTTCTTACCACATTATATCACAACCAGCTGTTGTGACCATTGAAACAAGAGCAGAAAAAGGGATAACGTTGCCCGACTTATGTACTTATCATTTTTACCCATTATTTTTCCAGCTGCCTTCATCATTCCCCTGGTCCCCCATTTTTATCCACTTGTCAAAACTGATTCTGAATGTATAAACCACAGAAGTTACTTCCACACCCCTGACAAAAAAAATTTCTCCAGTTTTCAAATCTCACACATTGAACTTGATAACACTTGAACTATTAGGAACAAATCTCCTTCCATCCATTTTTAAATGAGATTTTTAAAAATCTTGGGCTTTATTTTCTCAAATGCTTTATCACAATTTAATTTGTATCCTGACCTTTGTTAAGAGTATGAGGAAAATATTGACCTTTATCATGGATCTCAAATTGTCCATGATAAAGGGCAATATTTTGCTCCTAAAAACAGCTTTAATAGGCTTATCAGCAGAAAATGCCATTCTATTTCTTTGAAAAATATAGTTCAGCAACATGCACATTTAAAAAAAACTGATGCTGAATTTCCCTTTGCAATAAAAACTCAATAGTCAGTTACAACTGCATTTTTTTTGTTCAAGGACTGCATTATTTATCCAGCAGAGCATCAATTTAGTCTGCTACATGCAGACGGTTCACAGCCTATTAAACAGTCTGTACAGTTAGCATTGTGAGAGAGCTTTTGCTTACATGATTATATTTGATTCAACTACATGTGCTGTCCCATCAAATCTGCCGAGGCAAAACCAGGCTTCCAAACCAAACACCAATATGGCTTCACCAAGACACACTGCATTAAGGATTTGTTTCTTAACTGAAAGAATAATTTTAGCACATCTTCATTTCTAAATTACCGTTTAACATTTTAATAAAAACAGTTACATTAAGGGCTGCACGCAACTTCAGATCTAATGGGCCTCATTGTGGATCTGTGCCCACTAATCTGTCCAACCAAAGTGCAACCTAGGAGAGCTACAGTCAGTATATCAAGCTTAAAATTTTACAAAACTCTGGAGTCAGTCAACCACCATCCTTAATAATTTAAAAAGGCAATCATTAATTAAACCACAGGAAAGATTTGATAATGACATCATAGTTTAATATCATTGATTTTAGCATCTGCGACTCAGAATACAAGTACAAGATTCAGGGCAAAATGATTATTCTGTGATCAGCGTGAAGTCTCAAGACTTTTAAAAGTGCAATGGTAACATTATTACACCCTCTGTCCTTACATTTAATTTATGGCAGGGGATTACCAGAAATGGAGTCAAAGAGCTCTGGGGAAAGAAAACTCAACTTTTAAAAAAAATATAATCAGAAGAACAGAAGCCACCAGCTGCAAGATTAGTAAGCACTTCACCAGGCACTGAACTCAGTTTTATACAGATTGATCATGTCACAGGAGTGACCTTTCAAGCATAAGTGGGCTTTGGCCTTTCAAATAAGCAGCATGATGGGAGCATTTTAAAAAAATTCTACAGACAAGGCTTGATTCAGAGTCAAAGAGTTATACAGCATGGAAACAGGTCCTTTGGCCCAACCCATCCATGCCGACTAAGAAGTCATTTCTTCCTGGAATTGTCCAGTTACGTTCAAACCACAAAAATCAGGGACTCTTTAAAGGAGCTAATCACTATTCTAAAAGCCTCCTCACACTGATCAGCAAAGTAGTGGGAAAAAGTCAGTTTGCAAGTAATGAGTCACCCACAACACGTGCTAGGATGGCATGAATCCTCACCTCGTACAGAAATTGTCAGTATTTTAAATGATTTTAAATGTACTTGCTGTGATATTCACAGGCTGTCAGAGTGGATAACTGTCAGGATCTGGAAAACCAGTAAAGAAGTTAAAGGTCATTTTGATGTAAATGACAGCAGCTTATAGTGGAGAAGGGGCCCAATCATTTTGATTTACTTTAAATCAACAACCAACAAGTCCAAATTTCCACAGAGAAAATTTCTTTGCTCCCCTCCTACAAAAGGATAAAAGACTTATGTTGACAATATATTTTGCAATGGGACAAATCTCCCCAGACCTGCCCTGTGGCTTGGATTTGCCATCCACAGTCCACACCTACCCACAATCAACTGGGCCATATGTGGATGGCTAACCCTGCTGACCTTCACCACTCTGGGTTCAAGTGGCAAGGGTCTCAGCAGCATCTGGGCCTCGGGTGGCATACTGCTGATGTCCTGCCTCCAGAACACTGAGTCAAA
>JARFYF010000051.1:28231761-28242930 GCA_030265395.1 Rhina ancylostomus | reverse complement strand
TGTGCATCACTTTTTGTTAAATCCATCCTTTGGAATCACCAGATCAGATGGATTTTGCAGAAGCACCAAGTTGAGCAACAACGGTGTCTTCCATAAATGCATATAGCACACACACTTTATGTTATGCTGTACAAATTCTATATCACAGATTTTACACAAGAAAAAAACAAATACATGATTGTTAATTACAGTGCAAATTCAGACTCGTCTTCCTCTGGAACAGGATTTTTTTTAAAAAAGCATTTCTTGATGGCATAACAAAACTCAGGTCGGTTGTATGAAAGAAATTGCTTATCCACAATATTTTATTTCAAACTTTATTTCAAATCCCTTTTATGACAGTGTTGATTCTAGATTGAAGTGAATATAAACACCATTAACACATGGTGCAACACCTATGCAGCTCAACAATCGTATTATAGTTGCTTTTGCTGCTTGAATGAGATCAAACAGACCTGTAGTTTTTTCACATTCAAAAGTTTGTCTGCAGTAGACATATTAAGTTTATCTTAATAAAGTTTGTTCAATGCTCAGCAAGAAGACTATAAAGTTAACTATTTTTAAACCAATCAACAGTTTGGGGTAGCTGTGCCCCAGTTTCAAGAAACTCCTGTATTCCTGCAGTCTTCAAAGCGTTGTGACTGGCTACGATTGGAGTTCAGTTAACCCTCTTGATTTGATGTAACAAGCTGTCTTTTTCCATCTGGGCCTCAGCAAGAGCCAATTTAGCTTTAGCTAGTTCCTGTTTTAGACATTCATTTTCTTCCAACAGTAACTACAAAAAAAGAACAGAAAGATAATATATAATGACTTACTTATCTTTAACATTAAGTTGCTCTCTAATATCCTCTCTTTCAATTTCTCTGTGTCAATATGCTTCTAAGGTAAGTGTGCACGAATGATTAACTGACATTCCAATGATTTAAGTAATACAAGGATATGAAAGTTGTCTGGTGATTTTCATTTGGCATGTCCTTTGAGCAAGTCAAGATTCAGTGTCAACCTCCATAATTGTAAATCACTGAAAGCAGAGGGCCACTGTCTCAACTTGAAAAATACTTATCCACTAGGTGAAGTGTTGGCTTAGAAGGCTTTATGGTTTATCAAAGTGACCACTTGTATTTTACACTAAATGCTCACCAAGTTTTATAGTGATGTTCAGAAGATGCAAAATATGTAGTCAGGGCATCTTCTGGCAAATAAAAAAAGTAATCAAACTTCAATTTGTAAAAAAATACATAAAAAACAATTTGTAGGTCCAATGATCTCTTAGTTAATGAATAGAGTATAAAAGAAAGGAAAAGATTATATAAATTTTAAAAGAGAAAAAAAACCCAAATCAATAAAAAAATTATAAACAATGTAAACTAAACTAAGCAAACAAAGATAAAAAACAAAAAAAACTGGGCCAAAATTTCTCAATAGAAACAGAGCAATATTATGTCGTCAACTCCATTCCTCTCAATTAAAAAGTTATTGAAGGGGGATCCACATCATGTGAAAATATTGGATAAATGGACTCCAAATGTCTTCAAATTTAAGCAAAAGATCAACAGTACCACTCCTAATTTTTTCCAAGAAAAAATTGAGAAAACCATTGAAAGGTAGTAGGGGGTATTGGAACCGAACAGCCTCTTAACTGCCACTAGCATATCGATTTCCACCAGCCCATCCCAGGCACCTTGTGTGCAAAAGGCTTGCCCCTCATGCCTCCCTCAAACGTTCCCCTCTCACCTTCAAGCCGTATCCTTCAGCGTTTGACATCACCACCCTGGGACAAAGGCTCTGACCATCTGACTGTCCTGAGAAATATCATTCGTGCGACTCATTTATAAACCGACCGGATGTGAGACGTGGAAGGCAGCATCAATTAGCACAACAAACTTCATATTTTCAGGAACTAAGTTTGAATTCTTGCAACACTTCACCAAACCCAGAGTTTATCCACAGTTTTACACCCCAAATTTCAATGATGTGTGAAACTGGCGAGGGGTGGAGCCCGGGTCTTGTAAGTTTCATAGAGTGATGAAGCTATACGGCATAGGAAAAGGTAATTCAGCCCATTATGTCAATGCCGATTATCTATACTAACCCAATTTACCAGCACTTGGTCCGTAGCTTTCTCTGCCCTGGTGATTCAAGTGCTCGTGCAGATACTTTTTAAATGTTGTGTGGATAGTCAGAGGCTTTTCCCCAGTGGCCACAAGGGGACACAGGTTTAAGGTGCCGGGGAGCAGGTACAGAGGAGATGTCAGGGGGAAGTTTTTACTCAGAGAGTGGTGAGTGGGTGGAACGGGCTGCTGGCAACGGTGGTGGAGGCGGATACGATGGGGTCTTTTAAGAGACTTTTGGATGGGTACACGGAGCTGAGAAAAATAGAGGGCTGTGGGTAAGCCTGGTAATTTCTAAGGTAGGGACATGTTCGGCACAGCTTTGTGGGCCGAAGGGCCTGAATTGTGCTGTAGTTTTTCCATGTTCTAAAGGCAAATGATGGAACAGTGAACAGTAATGGTTACCAATAATATTGGCAATGTTTTTCAGAGCATTCACAGTATGGAGAGTACAATTGGAACAACCTGCCCTTTATTCATGTGTCCTAACATTGTCCTTGTGTACACCCTAGGTTGAAGCAGCTGTCAGCAAGTATAAGAACCAGATAATGTTGCAACGTTACCGTTTTAACATGGGCCTGCTGATGGGTGAGTGTTAACCGTGGGCAAAGTGCCACTCAGCAAACCCATCTTTCTGTGGTTCTGTCTCAGTCCTGACTTCCTGCGTCAGGAGTCTGCCAGCTTGCCTTGGGAGGAGTGGAGTGTGGGTCTGTGATCCTCAGTGATGCAACGTTACTGGGGCATTTCACAATCCAGAAGGGAGTTGGGAATATTAGGGAACAGGCAGAAAAATGGAGCAAGGACCAAGATTGGATCAGCTGAGGTCCCACTGAATGACAGAGCAGGCTCAGGGCTGTATGGCCAACTCCTGCTATTTACCACCTTATGATCCAGTGGTCTGCACCAATAATCAGCAGATTGTCAACTCAAGTCATGCTGGAATTTGAGTCATTGAAAAGTTCTAGAAATAAAAGGTTGATCTAAATAAAAGATGCTGTGGGTTTGTCACAAATAATCCCACTGGATTACTGGAGTCCTTTGAGAAGGTAGCCTGCCTGCCTTTCCAAGTCCACCTCTCCCCATGAGGCCAAATAAACCCTTCATTAGAACAAACTGCTCACTGTCACCGCTTGGACTACAGTGGTTCAGGAAGATAACCCATTCCCAAGGGTGATGGAGGAAGGGCAGCAGGCATGTGGTAAATCTGGCCAAGTGCTGGTAGGTTCCTCTGGATACAGTGCTGCTGCCTTCCTTGCACCTCTCTTCCTTCTCTTGCCTGGCTGAAGTACTCGGGTGGGCGACCACAAGGCAAATGGACCATCACCCAAGAGCACGTACCGCCAAGGAAGCTGGGCATCCACACTCACCTTGGCCGAGGATGGTGAAGGGAAAGTGAGGAGAAATGTTTTGATGTGACAATGTGTTGTGATCTGGAGCATGTTACTTGAACGAGTGTTTGCAGCAGGTTCAATTAGTACTTTCAATGGCTAAATAGGGGAAAATTTAGCAGATAAAAGAGCAGGGAGTGGGAGCAAGAGTGGTACAGGCGCAATGGACAGAATGGCCTCCTACACAGAGAGATTCAATGATTCTGAGAACGGAGAAAGCAGTTCCTTCAGCTGTCAAAAGGAATTGGTGAACACTTGGTTTTATGAGGAGTGAATGTTGGGGCTTTGTAATGTCACATCCGAAAATGGAACCTGTGTGAACTGTTGTCCCCGCCAGGTGATGTGAGGAGTAAGCTGAAGTGGGCCGATGGGAAGATTGTCAAGAATGAAGTGGACCTACAGGCAAGTGTAACCATGAGTTCTCTCAGCTGCTCACCTGGTGCTCAGACAGGCCCTTGGTTCTACAGCACATTGCACTTTCCTTCAGTGGGGTCACCCGATGGGCAGTCTGAATCACTTCTGAGGCCACTCATGTGAAACATGTTTTATGTTAATCATAGTTGGGCATATAAAGACAAATGCCAGAGTTTATTAACAGCCTAGTTTCTGTTCAGATTACTGCCAAGCAACAAGCCAATATGGTTTCCTTGTTTAAGATGCAGGGAATTATGTGTTTGGCAGCATAATTGATAGTTTTACGGCCCCCTTTCCAACCTGAAACTCATTAATGGGTGGGTTTTAATTCTTTATAATAAAATATTCACTCCTTTGCAAATTAATTTTTATTAAAACTAAAGTTACCACTGGGTAGTTAATGCAATGTATCACATTAATATTGATTATGTCCAGGAGACCATTTGGAAAGGTCAGGCTTTATTTTTGATGTTACCACTACATTACTATCTCAGGATCATTGTCAGAGACTTTGTTTCTCTGTGTTATTGGGACTCACCATAGAAAAGACAGTCACAAGTGAATGTACTGCCAAAAAGGCAAGTAAACTTCATGGCTCTGTTGTAATTTCAGAAACTTGACAGAAACAAGGCAGTGACTGAGCAGATTGTTCTTCAGAACTGAAGTTTCAGTGCCTCCCTTTCCACTCACAGGTTCTGAATTTACTCGGTCCGAAGACTGAAGCTGACCTGGAAAAGACCAAGGTATTTGTTTCCTCTGCTCATTGTTTAATGCGCTCACTATGGAGAGAGCTGTTAATATAACGGCCTCTGGTTAGGTTGTCCTTAGTGAGAGAAAGTGTACTGAACCCCTTCCCACTAAGGAGAGGGGTCCTTGAATGGTGAGAGGGCCCAGGTAATCTGCTGCTTTATAATTCACACAATGATGAAGGCTCGCAGTGAAGTGATGGAGGCAACAGGAAAATGGGCTCGGTGTTGGGAGAGATGGAGATGGTCAAGAGATAGAGCCTTGCCACCTGTATTCACATCCTGTGAATAAACAATCCCCCAGTGACCAGACTGTGTTTAGCTGTGTTAAGAGCACTGAGCAGAGTTGGTCAGTTCATGGGAAAGGTAGGACAAGAGACTTTCTCCTGAGGGGAGTCGGACCCTTGGTGAGACCAGGTTCAATGGCTTTTCCATGGCTGCTCCCTCAGTAGGAAGTTCATGGCTGCAGACCAGCAGCTCCCTTTGTCTGGAATCTGTCTGTGTCCAAATCTGCCGTGTCCTGGAGAGAAGCTGGTGTAGTTCCCCTCCTCGCGGGCTGCATGTTGTCAGCATGGCATGGCGGGTCTGCAATAAGGGGGTCATCGTGCCACTTGTTACACTCTCCAGAGTTGCTGCAGTTGCCATGTATCTTAAACAGTGGTTTACTGCACTGATTTCTTAGTTTTAAATGCCCAATGAGTGCCTAGTAGCTTGCATCCTGTGAGTTTAAATTTATATTGTTTTCTTTAACTTATTACCTGGTCCTATCGTTTTGAAAACCATCTAGGAGCAATGCACAGCTGTCGAAGTTTGGTGTTCAGGCACGTTTGAAATGTTTGGGTTGACAAATTTAGAAAGGTTTCCCTTTTTGCCAGGTGACAGTGATAATTATTGAGGAGAACTGTGCTGACCTCCGTGAAGAAATAGTTTTCCTTCCACAACCTTGGGACATACAAAAGTACTTATTGCAGTGCTGACACGATTGCAGGGAACACAGCTGCCAGTGTGCACAAGATTCACAGACAGCAGTGTGATAATAACCAAATAATTTGGTGTGCCGATGTTGGCTCCTGGGAACAGTGCCAGGGACCTTTGTCTACCAGAGAGAGCTGAAGGGCCAATGCTTTGTCGTCTGATAGGGAGGGGCGGTGCAGAGGGAGGGGTAGTGCCAAGGGAGCGGTGGGAGGGGCAGTGCTGTGGTATGGGAGTGGGGCCCAAGCCTGCCTCCTGAACAGTGTTCACTCCCCTCAATGCCCCCTTTCCCCGACTACGTATGTGCCTGGTTCACTTGTTCCCTGGTAAGTAACTCTCTGCAGTGGGTAACCCTCAGGGCACGTACATCCTCCAGCTCCAATCACTGCCACATAACAGCAGCTTTGGAGTCCCACTGAGCAGGTTCTTGTTCATTCACTGCAGACTCCAAAGGAGAAGGCACCAAGAATCACTGCCGAGCACAAGGAAGAGTCATCAGACAATGGTGAGTTGTGAACAATCACCTTGGTGCAAAGAACAGTTGCTGCTTGGGCCAGGGGTGGAGTTAGGGGTCACTGTGATTGGACAGGCACAGGTTTTGGGGCTAGGTGATCAAGGCAGCAGTCATTACTGCTTGTGTAAGGTGCAGCAGAACCAATAGCTCTTTAGCACATGGGTTCACTGCTGCTGTTTCAACATGCCTTAAGTTTGGGGGAGGCAGTGCAGAGGGTTCATTGACCTAAACTGGGTTTCAGCATTTTGTTGCTCAGCTGTAGTGCAGACTTGCTGAGTGTTCAGGCTGTCAGGCCACTGGAATTTCTGTTGAATTTGGTTTTTACTAAAAAAAAACTCTCAAGTTTGTCCTTCCCAGTAGTGTTGGAAACAAATAGCAATACAGTCACTAAAGGACGGCACAGGTTTCTGATGGATTAAAGCTCCTGCTACAGTCAGCAACACAAGATCCTATATGTTTCAATAAGATCACCCCTCATTCTTCGAAGCAACAAAGAATACTTATCGAATGTTTTAGTCACTGGTGATGGTGCAGCCTCTCATCCTGGGAACTAGCCGAGTGAATCTCTTCCGGGCTGCCTCCAATGCTGGAAACCCCTTCCTTAAATAAAGGAACTAAAATTGCACAGTCCTCCAGTCATGTGCTTGCCAACACCCTGTACATGTGCAACAATATTTCTCAATCTCTGAACTCCCAACACCTGCAATAAAGGCCAATTTGCCTTCCAAACCACTTGATGTACCTGCCAACTAACTTTTTGTTTTTCGTGCACAAGAACACCTAGAACCCTCTGTCCTTATTTGCAGTCTCTCTCTGTTTAGATCTTCCTTTTGTTTCCTCTTGCCAAAGTGCATGAGTTCCCACTATTTGAGAAGTTTTCACCCACTCACTCAACTCATTTCCCGTTGCACAATCCCAACATCCTCATCGCCCTTCCACCTATTTTTGTATCTTTGGCAAACTTGGAAACCTTGCATTCTGCCTCCTCATCCAGGTCATTGATATAAATCATTCATTCAAGGGATGTGGCTTCATAGACTGAGCCATCATTTAATTGCCCATCCCTAGTTGCCCATGAAGGTGATGGTGAGCTGCCTTCTTGAACCGCTGCAGATCTTGGGAGGTGTGGGTATACCCACAGTGCTGTTAGGGAATTCCAGGATTTGACCCAGTGACAGTGAAGGAACGGCAATACATTTCCCAGTTGGGATGGGGTGTGGCTTGGAGAGCAACTTCCAGGGGGTGGTGTTCCCTTGGTGCCCTTGTCCGTCTAGCTGGGAGAGCTGGTGGGTTTGGAAGGTGCTGTCTGAGGAGTCTTAGTGAGTTGCTGCAGTGCATCCTGTAGATGGTACAAACTGCAGCTACTGTGTGTTGGTGGTGGAGTGAGTGAATGGTTGTGGAAGGGACACCTATCACCTGGGCTTTTTTGTCCTGCATGGTCTCCTGCAAGCTGCACTCATTCAGGCAACTGAGAGCCAGGAACTGGTCCCTGGGGCACTCCACTAGTTGCATCTTCCAGCATGAAAAAAGGAACATTTATTCCAACTGTCTTTGTGACGACCATGTTGGCACACTTGCCCCATGAGTTTTCATCTCGTGCACAAGCCTTTCTGTAGCCCTTTGTCAAATACTTCTGGAAATCCAGCTATACTGTACCTACAACACACACAATGCTGGAGGAACTCAGCAGGTCAAGCAGCATCCATGGTGGGAAATGAACAGTCTCTGTTTCAGGCAGAGACCCTTCATCAAGAGCCAGTCCTGATCTTCCTTGGAAACTGTCCCTTCACATGCTCCCAGGGCAGGGTTAACCCGAGTCAGACAGAGTAAAGCTCTGTCTGCATGGTCCCGTCATGTGCTCTGAAGCAGGGGTTGGATACAGTTAAACTCTAGTTTCAAAAGAAGGTTTGCATTTCAATATCCACCCTCCCTCTTCAAGCTGTTGCAAAGTGCCCTGCTGTCATTGAGAGGTGGACTGATGCAGCAGTGAGCTCAGTGCGAGCAGCAGCCTATTTGCACACCAGATTACAGCAAGGAATGAACATTGGCTCCATGATATCAAGGAGACTTTCCCTGCTTTTCACCTTGTACTGATGGGTCCTTTAGATCCTCTCAACAAGTCAAACAGTGCATTCCAATGCTGGAAAACCATACAACAGATGAAAGGTGCCGGATCTGAAACGTGAACTGTTTTTCTCCCCACAGATGCTGCGTGACCTTGAGTGTTTCCAGCATTTTCTGCCTTTACAGCAGATTTCATCTCCAGTTTTTTGTTTTGACTTTTCAGGACGTCCACTTAATACCTCATCCAAAAGACAGCATGCTCAGTGGGTGTGCGTTCCCTCAGTGCTGCTGCTCCTCACTAGTGTGGGGTTGGAATCTGATATCCTGGCTTGGGGTTTTCTGTGATCATTTAGACTGACACAGTTCAAATGTCCACATACACTGAGAAGAGCTTTTCATTTTGACCAACACTAAAACTTGAGCAGGACCTTAACTGAGCTCATTGACAAGTCAATTACTGACAGAGTTGCTGTAAAACTCTGATATTGTCCATCGCATCCTCACTGAACCCAAGGAGCATGTTGGTGGCAGATCTGTTACTGTTGAGTGTGAGTTGGACTCCCTTCCTGCAGCAATGATGATGGGAGGCTGTGAAACGAAGCTTGGTTTTAAACAGACAGCTGTTGCACATGCAACACAAGGGGGTTTCTAAACATGAAAGAACTAGTATACAGTGCGCTTAACTAGAAACCAAAGGCACAGAATCATGAGCTCTGAAAATTAAGTGAAAAGTTCTTTTAAAAAAACCATTCTGCCGAAGGATGTCCGACCTGAAACGTTGATTGTTCCTCTTCTCACGGATGTCGCCTGACCTGAGTGTTTTCTGATTTTGTTTTGAATCAGACTCTACACGTTGTGAGTAATTACCAACAGCTAGGCTTGTCATCTACAGAAACATGGTTCTGTGAAAACAGCATTTGTTCCTGGTTAATTAACCAGAGATACTTGGTTGTCTTCATCCAAACATGCAAATTAGGAGCAGGAGTGAGCTGCTCAATGCCCTACACCTGCTGTGCGTA
This sequence comes from Rhina ancylostomus, assembly GCA_030265395.1. Classification (NCBI taxonomy): domain Eukaryota; kingdom Metazoa; phylum Chordata; class Chondrichthyes; order Rhinopristiformes; family Rhinidae; genus Rhina; species Rhina ancylostomus. The sequence goes on along the minus strand of JARFYF010000051.1, from coordinate 28,233,702 downwards.
GCTGCTCAGACTGTAAGCTCAGCTCTGTGTTTCTGTCCTGATGCAGGGTCTCGACCCAAAGTGTCAGCCATCCCTTTGCTTCCTCAGATGCTGCTCAACCTGCTGAGTTTCTCCAGCAGTTTGTTTTTTTGCTCCACATTCCAGCATCTGCAGTTTCTTGTGTCTCCAAGAGCATGTTTAGTCCTATTCCAGACTTGCAGCTTCCTTCGTGCAGAGCTGGCTATTGCTGTTTTCTGTTGGAAAGACATTAACGGAGCCAGTGCACATCAGCAGCATCACAGCTGCCATCAGCAATGGACAGACCCACGCCAGATCTCCCTCCCCAAGTGGACTTTGTGTCTCGGGTTTAGGAAATCTGTTTAACCCTTGCATATCACTCTTCTGCATCTCCACCCTTCTGTAAATGGTTCTGGCAGCTTTCAACACCATTGCCTGTTCTCTGAGCACACAGTGCCTGGCACAGTTCCAGGAACAGAGGCCCTTGTGGGCACTCTGGGGAAGGATTTAAAATTTGGTCCACGGTGATAGGAGACCCTCAGTGTCAAAATGGACCTGTAAATGCTGGGTGTTGGAGTGACCTTGGGTCACACTGTCCTTGCTGTTACTACAGAGTCCCTCCATTTCTCCCCACCACCCCCAGTAACAGTCCCTGAGATCGTCGGGCTCCTCCAAGAGGTGATGGAGGGACTTGGAGCGGATCTGATGTTAGGTGGAAAGAACGCTCTTGGGTAGAGAGTCTGCGACAGGGACTTTCACCACCAGTTCAGGGAGGGTAATTTCTCACTTTTATTGTTTCCCTGAAAGATGTGGCCATTCAGCCCATTGACTCAGTACTGTCTCTCAGAGTGTTCACATCACTCCCATTTCCCACATTTAATTCCCTGTGACATATTCCTGAACATTCCCATCAACCGCCTCCCCCCCCAAGATTCTACCACTCAGCTACACCAGGGGTAATTTACCAACATGCACGTCTTTGGGGTGTGGGAGGAAATCAGAACATGGAACAGTACAGCCACGTGCAGGCCCTTCAGCCCACCATGTTGTACTGACCTATGTAAACTTACTCCACGATCAGTCTGACCCTTCCCTTGTACACAGCCCATAATCCTCCATTTTTCTTACATCCACGTGACTGACTATGACTCTCTTAAATGTCCCTATGGTATCAGCCTCAATCACCCCCAGCAGTGCATTCCGGGCACCCATCTGTATGTGTGTGTAAAAAGAACCTACCTCAGACGTCTCCCCTAAACTTTCCTCCGCTCACCTTAAACAGATGACCTCTGCTATTGGCCATTGCTGCCCTAGGGGAAAGGTGCTGGCTGTCCACTTTGTGTCCCTCATGATCTTATACACCTCTATCAAGTTGTCTCTCCTCCTCCTATGCTCCAAATAGAAAAGCCCTAGCCTGCTCAACCTATTCTCATAAGACATGTTCTCTAATCCAGGCAGCATCCTGGTACATCTCCTCTGCACCCTCTAAGGCTTCCACATCCTTCCACCAGTACTGAACACAATACTCCAAGTGAGGTCTGACCAGAGTTCTATAGAGCTGCAACATTACCTCACAGCTGTTGAACTCAATCCCGACTAATGAAGGCCAACACACCATACGCCTTCTCAGCCACCCTATCAACTTGCATGGCAATTTTGAAGGATCTATGGACTTGAACCCCAAGATCCATCTGTTCTGCCACACTGCTTAGAATCTTGCCATTAACCTGTACTCTGCCTTCAAATTCGATCTTCCAAGGTATATCACTTCAAACTTGTCCAGATTGAACCTGATCTGTTACTTCTACACCCAACTCTGTGTCCTGTCTATATCCTGTTGTAATCTACAACAACTTTCTACACTACAACATCTCCAACCTTTGTGTCAAACTTAATAACGCATCTCTCCACTTCCTCATCCCAGTCATTTATAAAAGTCACAAA
>JARFYF010000051.1:28218065-28231661 GCA_030265395.1 Rhina ancylostomus | reverse complement strand
ACAGGTACGTGGATTAGAAAGGTTTAGAAGGATATGGGCCAAACACTGGCAGATGAGACTAGCTTGGATGGGCATCTTAGTCAGCATGGACCAGTTGGGCCGATGGGGCTGTTTCCATGCTGTATGACTCTAGGTCATCTCTCGGCCTCTTTTATTCCAGGGAAAACAAGTCCAGCCTATTCAATCTCTCCCTATAATTAAAGTTCTCCAATCCAGGCAACATCCTGATGAATCACCTCTGCATTGTCTCAGTGCAATCACATCCTTCCTATAATGTGATAACCAGAACTGCACACAATACTCCAAATGTGGCCTAACTACCATTTTGTAAAATGGAAACACAAGGGACTGCAAATGCTGGAATCTGGGGGCAATAAACAAGATGCTAGAGGAACTCAGAGGGTCAGGCAATCTTGTCCCAATCTTTATGTACAGATGAAAGCATCACAGTTGAAGTTAAGATGATAAGATTACAAGTTCAAACATGTTGTATTTGAACAGATGTATCACCTGCTTCCGAGGCAGTTTATTGGCGTCATGGTTGAAGTGACTGATCAGGCCAATGAGATCTGCAGATTCTGCCACAGGTGGGGCAAAGAGGTACTTGATGGGGTGGATGGGTGAGGAACGTGGGAGGTAAAATGTCCCTCCTGTTGATTCTGCTGGCCTTTTGTACACTTCCAAAAAGGTCCTGAGGTTTGCAGTACAATTCCATTTTGATTGTTCACAAGCCAAATATTCTCGTGAGTTAGTGAAGATGTTACTTTTTTTTTATCCCCGAAGAGGCTTTATTGAATATCCTTAAGCTTGTAATCTCTTCCTGTGCCAGAGCTAGAGTAGAATGCCAATTTCAGAAGTCTAGTGTCAGGTATTCAAATGATGTGACCCTTCCATTGGAGCCGGATGATTATAATTTATAGCTTCTGTGCTGGGGATGTTGGCCTGAAAAGTTATGCATACTCTACTTGTCTATTTGGAGGATTTTGCAGAGACATTTTTGGTGGTACTTCAGTATCTCAAAGTTTCTGCTGTACGTAGTCAGTGACTCTGAGGTACATGTAAGGAGAGTATTGCTGCTAACTGATACTTTTCCAAATGGAGGGAAGCATCAAATATGGTGCCCATGGGGCCATCACTTCTCTTGCAATAAACAGTTTATCTGGGTGCAGAGAACAGTGTTTCAAAGTAGGTAATGAATTGAATTGTCGGGAAGATAATTGCAGACCAAAATGACATAGTTTTATGTGAAGTATTGCATATTTGAAGGCACAACAATCGCAGCTCAGATTAATCTAAATGGTACTCATTTGAAGTGGGTGCATGAACAGAGGGATCTGGGGTTAGTTATATTCAATGTTTGAAGAGGACAAAACAAGTTAAAAAGGCAGTTGAAAAACACTGGGGTCAACTGATTTTGTAAATAGGTTCATTGATACAAATCTATGAGTATGATGCTAAATCTTTACAATTTATTGGTTAGGCCTTGGCTCAAGTACTGGACCTGGTTGTCAAGACTGGAGAGGATACAGAAGAGTTTGAGCAGGACTAGAAATAATTCTAACTTCATTTAGATGAAGAGAGCAAAGGAGGTCAGGAAGAGATAAACAGTTTTCAAAAGAATGAGGCAGCAGGGAAAATTTGGGCCAGAGTAATGAGGCGTCACAGATTTAAAATAATCGTCAAAGGAACCAGAGGGGAAAATGAGAATATTTCATCCAGAAGATTGTTAAACTCTGGAATTATCTATTTGAAAATGTGATGAAATCATATTCTCTGGAATTCCATGTACCTGAGGTTATAAAGAAAACTTCGTGGATGCTGAGACTAAATTAGATAACACTTTGGCATGACAGACCTCACGGCCTCCTCCTGTGTAATAAACCCATAATTCTGTGACCAAACTATCTGCTTGGCTGTCACATTCACGATGTACAAATTATAAATGGCAGCACGGCTAAAATTTGTTTTGTGCCTCGTGGTTCCACTTTGAAGTATAAACCCTCTGTGACTGTTGAACTCCAATTCTGCCCTCATCCATCATCTGTATCAATCCCTCCACTTCTGGTGGTCATTCTTTCAGGTGGACCTGTTCAGGTTTTGGAGTTCCCTCCCTAGATAACCTTTCTCCTGTTTAAGATACTTCCAAAAAAAACCTTTTAAAAATGAGTTCTTGGCCATCTTCCACATCATCTCTTTACATAACTGTTTTGTTTGATAGTGCTCCTATGAATCACTTTGGGCAGCACTTGCTAAGTGCAGCTCTTTATCATCCATGGTACATTTTACTGCCAGTTTTTACAAATTAATGAAGTACAAACTGATTTTGATGCAGAGAAGATTGCTTGATTTGTGTTTCTCATTGGTGCTTACCTTTTCTCTGTTCACTGATTCAGCAGCTGAATTAATGACTCCAAGATCTGATTGCGCAGGCACAAGTTGATCCTTTGCAACTGTTTGAGTCGATTGTGACACACGTCTTACTTCTTTTGATTCATCACATTTTAAGCATGATAATACTGTTTGTTTTGTAATTCCACTGTTTGCTAAGTTCTGACTAGAAAATTGGGCACCTGAATAAGAGAAACAGATGTAAACAAGAAAGCATCCAAACCCAATGTAAAAAAAAGTGAACAATTGATTAGAAAGCAAGTCAAACATTAATCTGATCTAGTGATTTAACTTTACAACGTATGTTCCAAACCAGATGAAAAGAACAAAACATGCACAGATTATTCACCTTTCAATGTAATATAATACTGACCAGCCGTGACCATCTATCGGACAAGCATTATCAATTTATATAGACTTCGTACTAGGACTAGAAGCACAATAAATGTTCAAGCCATCAATGAAACTTGAACTAAATCATGTAAAAAAGCTGGGAGTTCAAGGTTCAACTCAAAGTCTCTGCCAAACTTAATTGTGATTCCAGGTGAAATTGTTTCTTGAATTTTTCTAAAAATGATAATTACTTTTCAGTCAGTGTTTTGTGTAAAATGCTCACATTTTGTATGCAGCACAGACAGGTTTGTAGGCTATTGTGATAAATTGAGAGGATGGTATGACTTGGGTTGATGTCAAGTTTTACTTACATCGCACTGCTTATGTTTAGTTTAGGACACATCTCTATTTAAGTAAGCTAAACACTTAGCATCATTAGTACTAATCATCAATTAATACTAAAACAAAATGTTGCCAGCATTGAAAATTATCAACAACAGAAATAAGAAGGTTTGTTACAATGTTCACATTTGAAAAAAGCGAGAAGAGAACGAATGAATCCTTGCAGATATACAAAAATTGCCAGAAGGATGACAAACAATGCATCATCTTCAGCTCTGACAAGACCAAATCAATAACGTCATTAACAAATGAACTTGCACAGCCAGCTCACTTCTACAATGATGCCAGACTTTAACTGTGAAAACCACTGTCTGAGTAGAATGTCTAAAGATAGTTGGGAAGGTTTATTGTCAAAATTACAATTAAAGCAATTACAAGAATATTTATAGACAGCAAAGTACGTAAACAACATTCATTCTCAGGCTGCATTGTCACCTGCACACAGCACAACTCCAAGATATTAAGAGCATGGTTTAGGATTAAATTGGCTACCAAACTAGAGATAATCTTTTGCAAATCATCAGGATTGTGGTAATGATAAATCCTTTGCAAAATCAAAATAGTACAAGATATGCTATATACATGTATATCCAAAACATTCTACAGAACGTTACCAGAAGATCTACACATTTTTCAAACTACAGTTAACTTTTATCAATCTCATTTGTTGCAACTAATTTTGAGAGTCTATTAGTCTACCCAGCTAAAATATTTAACCTTTGTTAAGGCTTTGACATTAGACATAGTAACAGCAACTTCAATACTTCATCCATTCTCATCTGTATAAGTGCTTTAACAAGACACTGGATGCTAACCTGGTGAAACTACGCAATAAGCTTGGATACATGCTGAACAGCAGAAGTATGGCACAGATATTACAAATAACACTGACCAGACTAGAACGCCACACCCAATAATAAATGATGGTGAGAAATTAAACAGTTATTGGAAGCAGAAGACTGCTGAGCTATTCCATCCACAGCAATGGCAGAACCTAACATGCAAAAGTAAAGGCTGACGAGATTGCAAAGATTTTCGGTGACAGTGCAAGTCAGTGATCCACCTGGACTCCGATGCGAGTGGACTGTGCAAGAATAGAGAACACTGCCCTAACAGCCAGTTAGCTTCTAATACAAGATTCATTGACAAATTTAAGAAAAAAAACAATCAAAAGTAGGTGTTGAGAACAACAGCTTCAGCCAGTTATTAGTATAGGCTTGGAAGACTGGAGGGTGTGCAAGTCTGGAAAAGTCTGGAAGGTGTACAAGAACCAGTCTATTTACAATTTGGAGAAAGATTTTCACTTGGGAATGCCGTACAAAAGGAAAATGAAAAGTAAATGCAAGCCAAGTTTTAGCTTCTGAACTCATATTTTATTGCTACAGGTAGATGCATTTTTAAAGAATCCAGGTAATGCTTTGTTGCATTTAAGTGGGATGAAAAAGTTTACTATTTATATGAAAGCTTCACAAATGATGAACCTGAATGTTATAAGGTTCATTTCATAAACCAGAGCCAAAAATCCAAGCTGACACCCCATTGCAGATATGCTGTCTGTCAGATGAGATATGAAACCAAAGTTCCATCTGCTTTCTCAAGTGAATGCAAAAAAAGGACAACTTTGGCAAGGATTGGGGCTTTATCCCTGGTCTTCTGACCAAAACTCACCTCTCAACCAACATCACTAAATTCTCACTGGCTGCCATATTTCCTACATTATGACAATGTCAAAATTTCAAAAACTACTTCTGTGGCTATGGAGCACATTTGACATCCAAAACAAACATTCAAAGCAAATATCTCTTTGCTGTATTGATTACTGTGGGCTGTGCATGTGTTGTTATGTTGATGAAATATATTTCCAAAAATATAATTTTCATGTTACTCTCATGTCAGGTGAGAGCGCTACACAAATTACTCAAAATAACATTTTAATCAGCAAAATGCCAAAATCAAAAAATGCTGAGAAATAATCACAACCTAGAGACTTAAAAGAGGGCAGGAACAATACCATTTACAATATCAATGTGCAAAGGAGTTTTACAATAAAATTGTTATCTCCAAGCCAAGATTTTCAATCGGCTTTCATTAATTATAAAGTATATTTATCACAAACACATTACACGTTTGTTTTAAATCTTGCCCTATCTGCAAAGTAAACAGTTCCTCACCTCCAATGCAAAATCTTCCATCGTCATTTCTGCTCACAATTAGATGATCAATAAATAGTTCCACTGGCAATGGATCGTGGGCCGATTGTTCACGGCATGGGTTGTCATCCTTTGAATGAAATTGTTACAGGTTTTTAAAAGGTTTTCTTATGAAAGTAGCTAGTTTGTGCAAAAATTCCAAAACAACTTCTGCACATTTCCAAAACCACTTGTCCAAATTGATTTAGTCTTTATAAGAATGACAAAGCCTTAAGTTGCTGGTTCTAGTGCAGGTCACATTGCTGATCATGACTTGGTCAGGGATGGTCCATCACATTTAGAACTAAACCATAATTAATACATTACACAAGGTTTTCAAATTAATTTCCCTCCACAAATAGTACTACAATAAATGAAAACAAATATATACAAAAAATAATCCTGATACATCTTAAATTCGTCACCAGCAAGAATATTTGCAAGTTAATTGCACAATCAAGAACAGAATACAATATAGAAATCCTTCTCATGTTGTTAATGTGGTGCAATATTATACATATCCATGGAACACACCAAGAGTAAGCTCTCCAGATAGTTCAGACATGCATCATCCTTGAGCAAGAGGGATTAAATGGGTCTCAGCTTCACCCGTAGGTTTGTACCAAATTGGCTGATCTCAGACAAAAATAAATGGCTACAATCCTGCACATCTGCCGAAAATGGCCACGTTTCGTATCTGCAGCCATTTCCCTCACATTCAGATAGCTGCCAATATTCTTTATGCAGACTTCTTGTATAAATAATAGCCACAGGATGAAATATTAAAATGCATGCAGCAAACTTCATTACAAAAGGAGGTGAAAAACAGCACTGAGCATTCACTGTTATCTTCTCAGACTGAGATTTTGCACTGGAATTTACAATGTTGAAAGCCAAAATAGTGCAGGATCCTTCATATAGGCTCAGGGAACCATACAATAGGACAAACAACAGGATTGCTAAGATTAAAGAACCATACTCGGTATGAACAGAGAAACATCAGCTGCGATATTTAATCCAAGCATCAAATTAAGTTTTGAAAGCGACAGAGGGAAAAAGGCATGAGACCAAAAAAGAGAGGATACACAAAGAACTAAACAATGAAACATTCTTTGATCTAAATAAACTTAAGATTGTGATTACTATTAGAGATTTTGAAGGACCAACGTTCCAGTTTCGGTGCCAGGATTGTCACTTGCAGTTAAGACATATAATGCTGTGAAAAGACTCTTAAATCTGAACCATTTTCTGGTGAACTACATGGTAAGTTAACTGTCACATAACGTAATTGAATGAGTAGTGAACAGGTGGTGAAATGCTGTTTTACTGTGGCTTCCAAAAGCAATATGGCAGCTCTTAAATTTTTGTCAAACCATGCACATGTGATATTGGATGCTGCTCCTATTTTTTTTACATAAGTAAATGTTAGCTTGATATTTACAGTACACATCCAACCCCTTAATCTCAGTAAGCCTATGCAGGCAACACACTAAAACATCACTTGTGCCAGTGTTAAAACAACATCACCATTTTCTGATCTTGCAGAGACTATTTCCCATGATCTTGCATAAACACTAGCTTTTCATAGACATGATAGATTGGGGAAAAAAAAAACACAATTTTCAGTGGCAATAATAAAAAAATGTTAAGTGGGACCTTTGCTGACAATTACATTTCACGATGTTATGGGGAAAATATTTCGCAGAACATACCTTCAGGTTAATCCTAGTATCAGTGATTTCAATCTTCATAGGGATTATGTCAGCGGGTGCTTCATCTTCCAAAAATGTTCCTAAATTTGTGAGGGAAGATATCAGGAACTCTGAGTTGAAGTCCTTAATCATGCATTGCAAGAAACCATTCTGGACTGCCAGTGGTGAATGGACAGCAGCACGAGGCCCACCCTCAAGTCGTAAACTCACTTCAGGTGATTCTTTCCTGTGTTCTTGCATCAATGAAGACTGGTGTCGATCTGACCACAATACAAAGAAAAAAAGTAATAAAACCAAGTCAAACTCCATTGTTTAATAAAATACTTCAAAAAAGCCAAGTCTGTAGTTGAGTACTCAATTTTCTTACAACCATTTTTATAACCCAAACTGTATTTTTTCCTTACTTAACTGACAAAGCACAAATTGAAATATTAAAGAACATTTACTTTTCCTTAAATTAGAGGTCAAATTTCTTGAGAAATCATGACCATAAATTCTCAGACCTCTAACGCAATTTGGGGCGGCACGGTAGCGTAGTGGTTAGCGTGACGCTATTACAGCGCCAGCGATCGGGTTTCGATTCCCGTCTCTGTCTGTAAGGAGTTTGTACGTTCGCCCGTGTCTGCGTGGGTTTCCTCCGGGTGCTCCGGTTTCCTCCCACATTCTAAAGACATACGGGTAGGTTAATTTGGGGTTTAAAATGGGCGGCACGGACTCATTGGGCCGGAAGGGCTTGTTACCACGCTGTAAATAAAAATTTTTAAAAATTTTTTTAAAAGTTTCTCTTTACACAAGGGGCCCCATGGCTGACTGAACAACAAATAGAATGCAGTGTTGATCAGAAGATACCAGCGACTGATAGCATTTCTGTTCAACTGTTTATACCACATCTGATGCCATGGCAGTTAATAAAATATGTAAAAAGAGCAAAAATGCTGGCCCTCATAGAATTTATGACAAATATATTAGTGGTAGAGAACTGGGAAATTCCTGAATGATCGGTTATATCCTGCTAAATATTCTTCTTGCCATAACTCCACTCTTGTTCTTTATACAGTCACAGCCCTGAATACTTGTAGTGCTTTTATACCAAAAGCATTCTACTGAATTCACATGGGGATTTATATTAAAATTTTGTTTCTACTTGAAAAATAGCAAAATGTTGGATGCGCAAATACAAGCCATCCCCAGGTAATGAACAGATCCCGTTTTACAGAGATCCCTATGTCCATAAGTCGGAAAATAAACAAAAATCACTCAAATATGGCAACCATACTTACATGGTATCGTAATGAATGGCACTGTTCATGATGAGAACAATTACTAAAAATGGAGGGGGGGGGTGGAACTAGTTCTGCTGTTCGTAGGAACAAATGTACGACAGACTTTTGAGCTTAAAAATATGATGGGAGCTCATTTATATGTAGGGATGTCCATAAATCTGGCTTTCATAACCTGGGGAAGGCCTGCAATGCAAAATATTTTAAGTAACATGGAAATGCAAGTTAGCTGTTCAGAAGACTCCTGATTAATCAGCAGCTGTTATACTGGCTTGTGGGCTTTCAAAGCCTTGTGTTCCGCAAAAAGACTGCACTTGTAGATTTTAAAGGCCCACGTTAATACAGTAAAAGTGCAGTAAAGAGATTAAACATATCAAACTAATTAAAGCTTACATAACAGTACTAAACCGTGCAAGTGGAAATGTATGGTTTTGACTAATGACAGGAAACTGGAGCACCTGAAGCTGGAAAAAGAAGATACCACTGAAACAACTGAGTGGAATATGGAAATGGTGAACAGGTAGATGGTAAGTTAAAGAAGGTCAACGTGGTACTGATTTTCTTATGTTCTTAGATCGCATTTGAGTGACGTGCCAGCAGTAAATGAGGGCGGCAACGTACGAGGATCCAGACAAAGCAATGCTGAAGTGGTTCAATCAAAGGAGGAAACTAACACAGTGATATGTGCGCTAAGCAGGCCAGGTTTCTTTTGATGCCCTGGAAATGGGGGGAAGCTTTGGGGGTCCATCTGGATGGCTGACTCAGCCAAAACAAAAACACAGCAAAATCTGCATTCAAGAATAGTTAAATGCAGACAATTCAGCAACTGATAGCTTCAAGAATTGATAATATTTAATGAAAAACAGCTGGAACTTGAACAGAGTCAAAATGCAAATGAAACCAAACACTGAAAATACTTACCAACAAAGACCTCAGTATTCAAGGTTCAATGACATATTCCAGGCCATAAATGTCATAAGGAGAGACTTAACAAGTGCTATGCAAATGCAACTGGCTAGTAAACTCAAGACTCTAAGACTGCTAAAGTGATAAGACCACTCTCCTTTAAAGGAAATAAAGCTATTAATATTCACTAGATCATCTCAGCCAGAAATGGGTGGACTGTAGCATTTCATAAAGCAGTTGCCAGGATATCTGTATCTGACATACCACTGCAGTGATCAACAGGCTCACTAGAAAAACCTGTCATACTGGTGGATAATGTCCCTCATCATCCTCACAAAAGCCTTCTCATATCAGAAGATGCGAACATTTTGTCAAATTTTTACTACCAAATGCAAGTTCTGTATTCCAGCTTAGTGCAGGGAGTGATTCCATCAATTCAATGGAGTTATTGCTGTGGCCCGTCACTCAAGCACGTTAGCAACTTGAACATTTTTGTAGGTGCTGGCTGCAGTTTATGAAATGTCCAGAGGATGGAGTGCAGTGAAACAAATCATACTGATCAGATCATGATGAAAAAGCTTTCCAGAGTTAAGCAGTGAATACGACTGGGACAAGTAGGAAACATCAACTGCAGGCCCAGCAGAAACCAAGCAGCCCACGAAGGTGAAAATGTTCAAATGCAAAACATTGAGTAAAGGCTGCACACTGATTGTCAGAAACCAAGACAGAAGTTGCTTTGAGGCAATGACATCGTATACAAGGACAGATTAGTGTCGAGCAAAAAAGGAGGAAGACCATATTTTCAGTAATGGGTTGGTCACTGTGCAGCTCACACCTGTGTTGAGACACTGCTTGATTATGTAGAGAAGCAAGATGCCACATTCTTGAATGAAAAACTATTTCTGTTCGTGCAATCGTTGCTGCAAACCAATCATTGAGACAAACTAATATCTTCAAGTATTTTAATAAACAATAAAGAAAGCGCCTTGCAATGCTCTTCAAGCCTTTTAATGTGTTTTACATTATCCATGAAAGGATCCAATACCCTAAATAGCAGAGAGAAGTCTATTCAGGTATATAAATTCAGAATTTTAATTTCAATATGCAGTTAGTCCTCCCTTGTGCATTTAAGAAAAACAATTGCACTTATTTTTTGTACATCAAAAGCAATTTGACCATAATATTGCATGATGGTTGGGATCTGAATCATTGTAGATATTTCCTCAACTTATAAATTCTGATCTCAGATATGCTGCACATAAAAAAAGAGATAGGATAGCTCCTAGACCTTATCATCACGGAGTGAATGAGCCACTGTTTACAAACATTCAACTCCTTTGAAAAGCAGCAATGAAACAGCTTTCGGAATAGTCCGCTTAGTCTGCCCTCCCAGCCAACAAAAGGCACGTGGATATAGCAAGATGTAAAATCAGCAAATAAAATTGTGCAAGTGAAAAGCTTTTAAAATTCAGTCCTACAACTATGGATAAACTGATGAAAGTTTCAAAAACTACTGACCATCTGGAAACAACTGTTTGTCCATTACTGATTCAATCTGCACAGCAAAGTGGCTAAAGACACTATAGCCAAGTATGATAAGAATTAAAAGCTGTAATTCAACACAAGGAATAGAGAACAATGAACAACCATCACCACAGATGTGACAGATACATGCGAAAGGAACTTCGAAAGGTATATAAATGAGAAAATATATGTACAAATAGAGCTTAATGAAACAGATTGGAAGGACGTCCTTGCTATGCTGCCAGTCCAGCTTCTCAGCTGTAAATTCCAGACACCTCCTTTCACTTCAGCAAACAGTAAGATATTGAAAAATTTTTCAATATTGAAAAATATTTTATATGGATCAAATATGGACCAAAACAGATATAATCAGCTCTTTCCTAATGCCTCCTTGTTGAAATGCTCTATGTGGGTGAAAGTGTCAAACAGGTTTTGTATAGTACATTAGAGGCAATCAAAAATGTGTGAAGTTGTGAAGTAATAAATTTGAAATGACAAAAACCGGCACCCATGCACATCTGGAACAATCAATCAGTTTTATACAAAAATCATTTATAGGCACAAGTCATAGAAAATGTAAAGTGCTGAGAAAAGTTTTATTATAGTGAAATATAAGTTGAGTTTGTGAGACTTACCAAGTTCAAAGTCCATGTATGGGCAGGAAGTAAATTATAAAAAGATGCTGGTTTCCCAGTCTTCCTGTACTGTGACATACAGTCATGTGGGCGATGTTAACCTCTCAAGCAGGTAAGCTCAGTCACAAAAGAATTTCGTACTATGTTGCAAATGGCAACTGGCACCAAGCTTAACCCAATGATTATCTTGTACCTGTTCTACCTACTTATTTTCACTGCCTCAGTCCAGAGAGTCTGCCAAGGCCAAATCTCCAAGTTATTGGCAAATGCCCCTTCAATCCAAATGCAATTGGTGCCTTATGTCTATTCATCAACAGCGGATGTTGCCAATATGTACAGTAGCAGGCGAGTTTTACAATCAACATATATTGCACTCTTTAGCTTTTTTTGGCCTGTGTATGCAAAGACCTTTCAACAAAAACACAAATCAGATTCTGTTAATATATTCAATTTATATGGTAAATGTTATTAAGATAATTTTTTGGTGGTTTCCTACTTGAATTCCAGCTGGGAGTCCCCATGGATGTCAGCTTTTCAGTAAAAAAAAACTGGAAAGGGCCATGCAAAATGTTTTCGTAAACAATTTTTGACAAATATTATGTTCAAAGTAAAAGGCAATGTACCTCAGAAATTTACTCACTCACTCACTTTATGTAGTGAGTGTTCAGAATATGAAATTTGCAACCATAGAATGGTTCGGGCAAACAGTGCAGATGCTTTTAAGGGGAAGCTGAGAGAGTAAAAATAGGGCGAAATGGGTGAGAAAAGGCTCATACAGAACACAACAACATTTACCATTCGGGTCAAATCACCTGTTTTAGTTCTTAATACAATGCAATTTTAACATTACATTCCATACAACCATACTAACATCTGTCATGACATGCCATTGATGGAATCCATGTGGAGTTTGAGAGTAACGCCTAAGCTGAATGAGAGTCCCCGGCATCTTCCTGGGAAAAGGATGAAGTTGGCATAGGATCAGAGATCCCATTCATTTAAATGAGAATTCATGGCCTGCAGATTGGGGGGGGGCGGGGGGGTGAGGAGCAAAGAGGGTTAATTTGTAAATATATTTTCATGTTTTTAGTCATTTATTTAGTTTTCAGTCAATTATATATGTCAACTTCAATGGATGTAAAATGTCTTTCAATGTCCAGCTTCACCTTCTGTCAAAGTCTGTCATATCATTCTAACGGCAAGACCCCATATTTGAAACCCAAGGTCAAGACCCTGCTGTCCAACTCTAGGATGCAGAGGTTCATTAAGGTTACCTCCCCACAGTTAGCACTGGTGAGTGCAAGCATGCTGGGACACAGTGTCCAAAAAAAAATTGAGAAATATGTAATTACGCAAATCATTCAGGAAGTGTGGTTGACCAATCTCCAATTAAAACACTTTAAAGGCAAGTACAAATGGTTACTGATATACTTCTACTGCCCACCCAGGAAATTCTAGAGACATGCAGCGTTTATAATTCTACACATCTTAAATTCAAAAGTAATACCAATGCTTCCTGGCTGGCTAGCAGATGGCAAATTATCCCAGGAACTCTGCCAAACATTAACTCTTTGCAATGCAAAGAAGTGTAGGTGTACCATAAAGAATTAGTGCACAATGTGGTATTATTTTTAATGCAGCATTCGCACCATGATTGCCATGTGTTAAGAATTTACTATATTCAATTCAAAATGTTGTGTTTCAAATACTGCCTCTGTTCATTGCCTTGGTAAAAACAATGCTATATGGCATAAGATGCTTCACTGCCATCAAGTTTCCAATGTAGCTGCTTTAGATCCAGTGCAAAGTTAATAGAGAACAGGGTTTTATTCTTCTGTAATGATGATAGTCAATAGACATGAAGGATATGTTGATGAGCTCATGAGATACAAGTCATCTCAACCATTTACCCTGTTTATGAAACAAGTGGAAATGTTCCTATGTTGCTGATTGGAACAAAATAGCGCTGCCACAGTTCTCAGACAGCACGCTGGTCACAAGATGTGGAACACAATATTGTTGCATGTGGTTTGGCCAGAGCCATATGAAACACTGACTTGTCTTCTCACATCACCAGCTACAGACAAGTTCACACACGAAGACATCAACGAAAACCTTTAAGGAACATTTCAATTTTCCATCAGATGTAAAAGCTATGGGTTTGGCATACGCAACCAGGGGCCAAATAATTGAGAGTTGGTTAACAAACAGAAAACAAAGAGTTGGA
>JARFYF010000051.1:28198696-28213230 GCA_030265395.1 Rhina ancylostomus | reverse complement strand
AATTGGCAACATGTCCTCAAATAGAATGCAGCTTCAAAACAGTATATCAAATATTCCTTTTTGTGTTATGAGTACTATTAATAGATACCATAAAAGACCTAATCGTTTTTCAACCACCAGGGACACTGGGAATTTCTGATCTAGCTATTATTGTCTATGGAGAAAAAAGGTCAAACAACATCATGGTTTAAATGCACACATTCCTCTCTTCTTCTGCATAAGAAGATCCCATTTGCAATACAATGGATCCTGCCACTGCTCCATTCAAAAGAAACACTGGAAAATCATAGCACTATAGCAGCATAGCAATTGCCCTACAGCCTCATTTTGTCATCTATCGATTGGCGCAAGGCCAGAAGAATTGTATGCTGGTAAAAAAACAGCTTCTGTCTTCCAGGAGAAATATGAAAGTCAAAGCAGATGAAGACACCCAGAGCTAGACCCAATTCCAGAGAAGATCTAGCACAAAGTAATTTGTCCTTTGCCTATCATGGATACATGTTAAAGATTGTGTACGAGAGGACTACATTCTGATAAAGGGAGTGGGAACAAGTTTCTGATCCATACTTCATGTACCAGACCATTGTATGGCTGTCAAACATGCATCACGACCAAGTAAGGCAGCAAGCTACCAGAGATGATGGTGCATCCAGGGGACAGCTCTAGAATGTCCCTTTTTCCAGGAGACTGTTTACTTGCTCAGCTGGCACACCACAGCCATATGGCTCTGATGAACTGAAGTCTTATGCATAAATACAGAGGTAGGGTAAAGATGTACTTCCCTAAATACTCATGAATTTGAAAACCCTGGGATCGTGGTTCCAAATGAAACTTCACCATTTCAGCTCAAAAAATTTGATGCCTTTCCTTGGTGAGAAGCTTACATCCCATGCCCTTTTCAGGGCTGGGTGTACCAAAAGAAGAAACAAATAGTTGTTGCCTCAGGAGTAACTCTTCCCGTCATTCCCGCCCTTATAATTTTCTGTTTTGGCTATTACATTACGGGATCTTAGAAATCAGTCATGTTTCAGGATTTCAGATAATTTCTTTTTAACTGAAATAATCTGGTAATGACTGGACTATCAAATATCTCTCAAAACAAAATGATTTTGCACAGACCATAGGCATTGAATTAAATTGGTGGAAAACTGTAAATGCTGTAAATGAAGGACTGCAAGATAAATAATCCCAATATGAAGATACACAGACATTCTAAAAAGGAGCAGTAGGTGGCCACATTGCCCCTTGAACCACGATTGATTTGACCTTTCTGTCATTCCATCAGCCACAAACCCATTACCTTGCATACCCTCCCATAAGGATGGATTCTCCTTAAAACAAATTAGGATTCAAGTTTCAGTTTAATCTCATAAACCAAATCTCATGTTTTAAACTTCTGTTTTATTTTTACTTTTAGATTTGTACTGGAGTAAAAAGTAATGAAATGATTGAAGTTGTTCATTCTCAGCACGCTTTGTCATTTGGCGTGGAAGGGTGTTTTTCTACTTAGACTCGGTTGAATATGCAGATTATGTTATTTCTGCCTGGTAACTTAATTTTGTGAAATAAGCAAAATAGCTGTACTTGCCACAAAGTGAGACAAGGACAATGAATTCATGATTACATCCGAGATGGTAAATAAATTGGCCACATGTATTTGTTTGCAGGAACTTTCATTGTTGGGTCTTTCTCACAACTCCTGTCATGTCACAATTAGTCAGCAAGGGTGATGAACACAAGCAGTGACATTTTGAAAAATTTCACATCAGTTGATAGGGCTGAACGTGTAATAATGAGGCTGCACATGATCCTCCACTTACAAAATTGGGTAGGAGAGGAAAGTACAACGGCATGAATCTTATCATCAAATCCAGGATATAGACAATAAGATTCAACAAGAATAAGATAGGAAATTTACTGACAAAAACTACCTGGAATAATGTGACTCATTTGGTGAAGAATTCCTGCTCACTCATTTTGAGAAGAGCATAACAAATTCATTATCATGCTAAGTAAAAGTCACTGTGGACACAGTCCATCATCTTTAATACTCACTCACTCAGGTGGGTTGAGATTTGTCTCTTTCATCTGCTTCTTGAAAGGGCAGGCTAATATATTTTCTGATATTCACTGACCAATATAGACTCCTAGGGCAACTAAATCCAGATAGGCTAGAAGAATTAACTGAATGTTTCATACTCCATTTAATATTGTGTAACCCTGTTGTAAAGCTAGAGTTTATTCAGAGACATTTAACTGGCACAGTGGTGCACATCCTAGGAATATAAGGGTCACAGTAAATGTACAGAGTTTAGACTTTCATTATACACGAAGGATAATCAGTAGGCCATTTAGCCTTTTAAGCCCATTCTGCTCTTCAATTAATTGATGATTCATCTGTAACCTAGTACCATCCAACTTTTCCTACCACCACACCCCAGATCCCTTTACATCTTTAGCTGACAAGATAAATCCGGTTTAAAGTTAACATGACCCAGCATCGAAGTGTTCCAAACTTCTACTACCCTTTGTGCCTCGTGTTCCCTAATTTCGGAAAGACTTGGGTCAATTTTTTTTTCAGTAAGACCTCCAAGTACTGGGCTTCCTAACCAGCTGAAAGTTTGTCATTTTCTCTGTTAGCTTTCTTGAAAGCATCAAATCATTTCCTTAATCTGTTAAATTCCAGAAATTTAACCCATTTACATAGAATTTATTCATAATTTAATCTATGGAGATGATGCTTCATTCCTGTAAACCTAGTGCTCTGAATTAATTGTTCACTACTCACTGTACCCAAGTTGGGACCTAACCAAGACTCTGCAGTTGCAGTATAACTTTGTGCTCCAGTTGACAAGATACAAAAGCTGGCCTTCAATTGGCTTTTTGTTTGCTTTTTCAATCCGTCCATGACACTACAATTTTGCAGATGAATCCAGAAATAACTTTGCTTCCAGCATTTTGCTGTTTATGAAGTACTCAAATCATATTATTTTCTGGCCCTAACAGAAGATAAAAGTGTCAGTGTGCAATCTGAGACTGCTAAATAAACTTTGGAAGCAAAGATTTTGCCCTCACTCCAGTATAAATATCTCTCATATCTGAATGCACTGTAAAGACATTAAATCTACAATTTTAAAATGAAGCCAGAATAGTTTGAATATTTTAAAAAAGAACTTACCCTTTACCAACAAAAGGAGGCTTTCATTTCCATCACTCTCTAAGAACTGCTCCTCCAGCAGACAGCTGTCAATTGATATGGTGTCCAGTGAAATTTGAGATGGACTCCTTCTCACATTTTTATATGCTACTGCACAGTTGGACAAGGAGGGTTCAACACGATCCTTCAATTTGCCGCTGATTCATAAGTAGAAATTTAAAGTGTAGATTTTAGATACAGATTTATAGATGTCACTTTTGTAAAGAGTATGAACATTACATTCTTTTAGGAAAAAGCTTCCACAAAAATTATTAAAAAGATTGCTGCAACAGAAATAAAAATTTAGAAAGGTTAAAGAAAAATCACTAGTTACGTTATTCCTTTCCTTTTGGCTTTCCATTCTCTGCATTGTTCCCCAAAACACCAGGGAAAGACCAACAGTCAGAATTCTGACAACATTTTTCTTTACACAATCACCAAGACAAATGCAAAATTAGCTTGAGATAAGCAAGGTCCATTTTGTACCTCTCCATGATCAGGATTAACTTGTGCCTGATCCTAAAAAGGCCACAGGTTCACCACAAAGAGAATGAATGCATTAGGATCATTGCTAAAAGTCTTAAATTTGTTTTGCTATCAATACAACTTTATTAAAGTCTTCACCAATACTTTATAAAAAAAATGCCAATTTCTGTTAAGGCCAATTTGGATTGAGTGAGAAACTGATCAAATCAAAATTAATGTACAGAACTGCAAGGGTTACCACGCTGCTGTGAACTGTTGTCCCGCTGCAATGCTTGAAAATGAGCATTTCCAAGTGTACTCTGCTTGTCAGGACCTCATAACCATCACAAGCAGAGAATATTGTCTTTACACTAAGTAGGTGGTAACAGTAACCGTGCTAATTAATCTCAGAAATATATCAAGTGCTAGCTTCTCATTTATTCATCAGTAAAGCCAACTTGTTTGTGGGGTTGCTATTCAGTCACTAATATATTTTTCACTTCAAATATAACTAATGTAATAAAACTAAACAATATGCCTGCTTTATGGTGATAGTCCCATGCCTGGAATCTGGGACTAGACTAAGGCTGAAGACATGCTGGTATGAAAGCTTTGCCCAAAACTATGAGGTGGCAAAAAAAGAGAGATTATCAGAAGCACTTAGTCCCCATCTTCATATCGTAGTTGTGGACTTTGTTTCTGTAATATTTGGTTTTATATCACGAGACTTTAAAGTATCTTGCATCTGCATATACTTCTGAATACTTTTTATAGTAAAATTTCAATACATATACATCATCAAAACTCTGCAAATTTATTCTCCAATTCCAACCGGTGATGCCACTTGCGGAGAGATCCATTTGCAACATAATGATCAACATTCAAAGAACCAATCCTTTGTTATATTTATAATTGCCCAGTAAATCTCCGTGGATTTTCTTAGAAATGTAACAGCATTTCTCTTCAAACACACAATTCTTACCCAAGCACATATTCTACAATATAAAATGTTATTACAATAATTAATATACTATAACATCATTTACATAAACCAAAATAGAGAGCAGGAAAGTAAAGAACAGAATAAAAGTAATTATTTTAAAAATTGAACAAAATAAAACCTGAAGAATTGAGACTCGACACTTGCAAAAATAATTTTTCAGTGCCAGGATGTTTGGGCCAAAACATACTTGCCTTTTGTTAGCAAATTGCAAGAGAACCTCTGGCAAGGTCTCCTTTGCTGATCAGTGCATTCCTCAAGTCAAGAATGCATTGCAAGTTAGATATTGGTTGCTGCTCCATCAGCAGACTCAAATTATGCTGAGCTGAGAGGCCCCTCTGCCTTGGCTGGATGTGTGGTATGGCAGCATTCATTTGAATGGGGTCGCTGACCTGGATGCAAAATGTAATTGGTTTTTCTTCTTTTAGAATTAATATTAATGTAATTAATATCAGATAGATGTATTTTTAAAGATATATTTTTTAAAACTACTTTTAGTTTTGTAATTTATCAAGAGTTGAAATGGATTTACATGTGTTCTCAGTTTAGACATTTAGAAAGATTTTTGACAATAGCAAGCTATCTAAAGGCCACTGGGACGTCTGGCGATGAAACCTCAGAGTTCACAACTTACAGCTTAATCACTACTTGCGGACTGTTTTTGAGAAATGGCTCTGACAGTTTAATTTCTCCCACAGGGCCATGAAAGGTAGTGCATTTGTAGGAGTAGGGGAGCAAACTTGAGGCACAGGCCAGGTCCGGCACCACACGAGTGATTATGCTATTGAAACCTTACCCTTAGAACTAACCCCAACTTTGTTATGCTTGGTAGGCAACTACATGTACTTCACCAGTCTGACTGCCAAGCCAGCTTCATTGATTAGAAGATCAAATTGAAAAGCAATTCCCAGAATTACGCAACTGCACATAGGCCAATTCTGTTCCTCGGTGGCACAAAATTTTCCTACCACAAAATCCAGGACAATTTAGTGTGAAAGTTTTCCTTATTAATTCCTTCAGCTACATTTACAAATTCAATAAGAAGTTCAATGTAACAAGTGATCTAGTACAGGGATCAGTGATGGGACCCTCACTCTTAGTTGCATACATTAATTTGGATATAAATGTAGGAGGTATGATAAGTTTGCTGATGGTGTGAAAAAATCATTGATAGTGTAACATAGTGAGGAGGGTACTTACAGGATGATATCGATACATTGTTAAGATGGGTAGAGCAATGTCTGATGGAGTTTAATCCTGATAAGAACAAGGCAGTGCACTTTGAGGGGACCAATAAAAGCAGGTCGTACCCAGTGAATGGAAGGCCTGAGGGAGTATTGAGGAACAGTGGGACCTTGGTGCACAAGTCCAGGATCCCTGGAGGTGGCAACACACGCAAGATAGTGAAGAAAGCAGATAGAATTCTGGCCTTCATTAGCCAGAATACAGGAGGGGGGGGAGGTCATGGCACATCTTTATCAAATGTTGGTTAGGCCACAGCTGTAATACCATGGAGACAGCTCCAGTTGCCACATATAGGAAGAATGTCCTTGCACTGGAGAGGACCCAGAGAACATTCACCAGGGCGTTGCCTGGTATGGGAGTTACAAAGATAGACTGGGTTGGCTGGGTTTGTCTTCCTGGAGCACAGATGGCTGATGGGAGCCTGATAGAGGTTAACAAAACTTTGAGGGATGTGGATGGAGTAAATACGGGGAAACTTTTCCCCATAGCAGAGGCATCTTAAACTAGAGGGCACAGATTAGAGCAAGTGGCAAGAGGTTTAGATGGGATCCGAGGAAGAATTTTTTCAGCTGGAGGGTAGTTTGAATCTGGAACACACTGCCTGACTGGGTGGTGGAGGCAGATACCATCACAATATATAGTTATTCAGACAAGCTCTTGAATTATCAACACATAGATGATGGACCAAGTGCTGGTAAATGGGATGAGGACTGACGGGTATTTGATGGTCAGCATGGAGACAGTGGGTCAAAAGACTTGTTTCTGTGCTGTGTGACGCTGTCTCTGATTATGAAGTACGTATTGATGCGAGTGATAAATCAGTGTCTGCAATGGCATGTTCGTCCATGGGACCTGAGCAGTACAATCCTTAAGCATATGTAAAATGATTAAATCACTTAAAAATCCTTTCCTTCTTACTCTTTTTTAAGCTTATATAACCACTTTTCCATTCCTTCTGCATTTTTAAGCTCCTTTTTAGTTTTATTTCCAGAATTGTAAGCCTGAGATTTATCAAACATTTTCCTTTTAAAAGTTTATTCATTGGTATGTGGACCAATGTTATACTTCATTCACTACATTCTGGAAGATTTTGCACTATTGATCCATCATCATGTTTGTTACGTTCTCCATTAAGTTTGAACCAGAGTATTAATCTCACTGACTATTTCATTTCCAACAATCATCTTTGATAAGTATGATTTCAAATGAAACTTACCGTGCATAAGCAACTATTAATTCAAATAACTGCTTTGCACAAAGTGACCACTAGATAGAGCCAGCGCACTACCGCTGTACACAATTCAAAACTACAATTAAAACAAAAGATAAATTTAAATAAAACAAGAAATTACATTTAATTAACAGAAAAGTGAAGGCCAGAGTAGGGATTCAGATATCAACAATAAGTTATTCACAATGAACATGAAGATTTTGAACTGGGTCCCATGATGACTTGTTTAGATTTCTTGAACATGACCACCAATGCAAAGCGTGCTTTTTAGAAATGAAGCAATTATGTCAATTTAGCAGGAGAACAAATTATTTTTCTTCCCATCCTAAAACCTGATGCCATGAAGCAATTTTTTTTACAATATTAAAAAGGCATAGTAGAGCCAGTTAAAGAAAACAAAGATTACAGATAATGGAAAGTAGTTAATCATAATAGAACTACTGCTCATAATGCATTATTTCAAAAATGATGCATTGGCTTCAAATAGTTGCATACCTTGACAATGATTGAGGTAACACCAACTTTGCTGAAGTTTGTATTTCTTTACTGTAATCCAAGCTTTGCATGGGATTCACTTTTTCACGATCTGTTAAATCATTTACTGAATCTACAGTTAGATTTCTTTCGTTTACCAAAGAGTTGGAAATTTCTCCTTGGCAATTCTCCTTCAGTGGAAGAGTATTACATTCATCTTTGTTTATCGTGCAAACATTCAATGGGTCCAGACTTTGAGAAACATTGAGTGCTTCAACATTCGATAACTTTGTGGCTTCACTGTGCTGATTTTCATTTACCAATAAAGTTCCATTGATATCCCCTGAGGCATCCATTGATGCTGGAAATTGACTAACAGAAGCATCAAAAGGAGACTGCGAGATTATTCCTTTTATCAAAGCTGAGTCACTATATGATTTAGAAAGTATAGAGTCTACTGGTCTGTCAGTACTTTTGTGTGCGTCTGGTTGAACATTTCCTGATTCATTCAGTTTTGTTTGGGAGAGATGATGAGAATCATCTTGCTGTCCTTCATTTTCAGCTACCAGAGTTTCTCTACTTTGAGAAGGTGAAAGGTCAGATTCTACAGGACTTGTATTTTCAGCCAAATCCTTATTGTTTGACTCTGCTTGGGGCAGTGGGCGAAGCAATAAAGCTACCTCCGCACTTTTAATCACCAACCCGACACAAACCTTGGTTTGCTCTGCTGGCTTTCCAGTTACTTTCTCAATATTCTTCTGAAACTGTTCCTGAAGGCTTTTAATTGACTGCTGAAGGCGGAGCAAGAAACAGTACTGATGATGATTAATCTGCATGCTCACGTGCTTTTGAACATGTACAAGAACATGTGTATCTGCATCTGATGAATGCAAGGATTTCAGAGGTCTGGTCAGAGCATCCAAAGAATTTGATTTATCCAGTCCATTAGTGAATGGCTCAGATTCTGTACTATAATAATCCCTCAAGAGCTTTTTATGATGTAAACGGATACTAAAATCACTGGATTCACTTTTGCGAATTTGAGAGGCGGACTGCCTGGAAGACTGAACAGATTCTTGCGATTTTGCAAATCTATTGGGTTGGCAAATCCAGACTGAAAGAGGGAAAGAATCCACAAATC
The DNA here is from genome assembly GCA_030265395.1 of Rhina ancylostomus. Taxonomy (NCBI): domain Eukaryota; kingdom Metazoa; phylum Chordata; class Chondrichthyes; order Rhinopristiformes; family Rhinidae; genus Rhina; species Rhina ancylostomus. The sequence continues at coordinate 28,204,478 of JARFYF010000051.1, read as the reverse complement.
CCACAGGTCTCCCTTTTCCACTCTTCATCCCTTCATAGTCAATCCAAAATTGCGAAAAGTGCACAGCCCACACATCTGTAGCAGCAAAAGTTTTCAATGCATTTGTACTCAACTTTGGAGGTACTATGCCCTTGTAAATGTCATGCAATTTGGTATCCTGCTCATGGGCATGTCTTTGAAATACTGGGTGCAATATATTGAAACTATCTGCTGTTTTGGGAAAAGATGTGAATGTTTTGCTAAAAAAGTTATCATCTTTGAACTCCTGCAGAATGGCTTCCAGGTCTGCCCGTGTACAGTGTGGTGAGAGCCTTGTATTTGTTGCAATCACTTCAGCTGTCTGAATAGAAATCGATTGTGGTTGGTCATGATGGCCATTGGGTCCCATATCAGTTGGAACAATAAACTGAAATAAAAACAAAGACATATTCTGTTCAAGCAATAAACAGTTGAGAAAAATTTCAATATTTTCCAATATGCTGCATTTAACACCACTGTTTATGACCATCTGAATCAAATCTAAAATCATTTTGCATGGTCACTGTGATAGGTTGAAATCTAATTTAATCCATTTGTTTGGCACAGAAAACGTTATTAAACAGGTAACACTGATTGGACTGCTTACATTTTATAACAATGCTTTGATTTTCTGAGTTCTGTGTTTGACTGCTGCAAAATGAATTGTATATAAAGAGTAAAATGTCTTCATCGAGCAAGTTTCCCATATTCTTCCATTTCCTGATTGCCACATAGTACTGAAGGGGCATTATGAGCAGTTTAAGCATTGTTTGCATGCTTCATGGTAAGGGGACTGGTAACAATGACCTCAAGTAACTGAGTCAGTTGCCATGGACTAAACATGTTTGTAATCAATATTTGGTGGTTTTCTCTGCACAAGTGTGAGCAGTAGCTTTTGCCAGCAGAATATCATGCACATGACCAAAAAAAGTGGCAAGCATGCCACGTGATCTCAACAGTGATCTGAAGTTAACAGAAGTCATCTTCAACAATCCAAGTTTTTATTTGAATTTATACAGACTCTTAAATTTGTTCCTTCGGTTATTTTGAATTGTATAATGATAGTTAATAAAACCAAAAGATACTGGCCTTGAACTTAAGCAGTGGATTTTAAATTTTCACCAAATAAAGAACATCTTAGACCAACCTCAAGCACAAAACAAAACCCACAAGCACTGATTAATTTTACGGTTTACATCCAGTCACTCCAATACTATACATTAATATACCTTGAGCATCAAACCATCCACTCGTATGTCAACGTGGTCATCTTCTTTCCCGCTATCAAGTTTATAGATAGCTGTGAACTGTTCCAGACTCTGTCGCAGATCTAGTACAAATTGGTTCAACCACAACATGCTCCTGGCATCTAGAGTCAACTGTAGTGCATTCATCTGTATGTAAAGATTTGGGCAAGGAACTGCAGACAGGAATACAGACATATTATTTAAATCTGTGCTCGTGATACTTCCATCAATATTCAAAGCAAGACCCAGTATGTTAGTGATGGTGGACTCAAATGCTGTGATTGGCTGGATGGAAGTTCATGTGAATTATCACCAGAAATTTAATCAGTATTTCTGAAGGAATTATCTATAGTAACCATAGATTACAAAGTGCAGCGCAGAAAATTTCATGGAGAGTGGATTTTACCATTTCAAAATTGATTAGATTTATTCATTAGTTACAATAGAAAAATAATTTACCAAGCTGCAAAATTTAATTGAAGAAAAAGTATTTTCACCATATTGATTTGCCTTCATGATCTAATGTAATCTGCAATCTGAACATTTGTTAAAGATTATCCTTTCAACATAACTTAAAAATATACTGTTATTTCAGTCACTTCTGTAAATTAAAAACTAGAGCTACTAAAAACTTGAGCTGCTGAAGCTTGTACAGATTACAAATCTTCTACTACATCAACTTTAGATATAATTAATTGCAGGTGACGTGGTCAGAATGTTATTAGGTTTCTCATTTTGAAAATGTTATGCATGGTTATAGACTTAATACCTGCCAAAAATCCACAAGTTAAATGGATCAATATTTAGATACTAAGGTAATCAAATGATATGGGATGAGTGTAGTTTAGTGGTGACTGGGTTGAAGATCACTCATCTCAATAAGAAAGCAACCACACAGAGCCAAATGGCCTACTCTGTTTCTACTTCTAATGTCCTTATGTTTTGATGGAAGGCTGTCAATAAAAAACATTTACTCTGCTTCTCTTTCCACAGCTACTTTCAGCAAATTGTATTTCAGATTTCTTGCATTTAATTTTAAAATCTGCTCCGTACCTAGCTTGATGGAATAAACGCTACTTCATCTAAAGAGAATGAAAGATAAGAGCAAACATTTTCTACATTTTCCTCCAACTGGTAGTTGCAAGTTATATTTCAATATTCATAATTAAAAGATCCAGTTGGCTATTCATAATGTATGAGGTTCTAATTCTGTTCTTTAATATCCTAAATATTTTTTAATTTTTTTAAATCATCAAGTAAACTTTCAATTACACTATATAAATATTGAATACAGTATTCCACAATACTTTGTGGTTGTAATTAAGCAATAAATAAAATTTGGTGAAAATCCATTTTGAAAAGATTCAACTAAGCACATAGTTTATTCTCCCATATAAGATTCATTTTACATCATGCAGAATCATAAATGATAAAAGAACACGATTAACAATCAGCCCACCAACCAAGAAACCACTTTACAGTAAGAATTGTGTAACCTGTACTGAAAAGGAGATCTAGGGCAGAACTTTGTTGTAGGTTCTTTTCCAACCTGTCCAACACATTCCATAAGGCTATAATGCAAGGTCACAAGAACCAGTTTCAATAGGAATAATTATTCTGTACTTGACAATACTTTAACATTAAAATGCAAGGCATTTTTGTGAAAATATAAAACCCATAAATGGTACATCAGGGCCAGACACAGCTAACATTATTTGCTCAGAAAAGAATTATTGCAACATAGATCAAGTGGACAGTCAGAGTCTTTGTCCCAGTGTGACAATGGCTAACACGAGGTGACTGGAGGAAGATTTAAGGGGAATGTCAGGGATAAGTTTTTTTTTACACAGAGAGTGGTGGGTGCTTGGAACGCACTGCCTGCAGAAGTTGTGGGGGCAGATACATTAGGGACATTTAAGAGACTCTTGGATAGACACATGAATGACAGAAAAATAAGGGGAGGGAAGGGTTAGATAGATCTGAGAGCGGGATAAAATGTTGGCACAACCTTGTGGGCCGAAGGACCAGTACTGTGCTGTAATGTTCTAGAGTCACTGAAAATTCTGCTTGTAAACCAATAAATGCATATCACAGGATACCTCTGAAACCTAGCAAGTGTAAATGAATTAATATTACAAGTTCATTTCAGTCCACTGATGAAATAAAAATTTGACACCCTGATCACGTTTGTGTGGTCAACAAATCATAGGTTCAATTTATCCAACTTTTTGAAGAAAATAGATTCACACTATCACTAGCCTTGTAGTGGGTGTTTGAGGTGAAATAGTCAACAGGGTATAACAGTACTTGTCTTGAAGATCAGTGTAAGGGATGACCTTAAAGTTGCTTGTCAGGGAATGGGAAAGAGATTTATTAGTGTTTGAGACATGGTCTTGTTTGCAGTATTTTTTCAGTGGAGTAATATAGCATGGAAATAGGCCCTTTGGCCCAACTGGTCCATGACAATCAAGACACCCATCTCACCTTGTCCCATTTGCCCACATTTGGCCCATATCCCTCTAAATCTTGCCTATCCATGTTCCTGTCCAAATGTCTTTTAATTGTTAAGGTACCTGCTTCAATCACTTCCTCTGGAACTCATTCCATATACGGACCACTCTCTGGGTGAAAAAGTTGCCCCTCAGGTTCTTATTAAATCTCTTTCCTCTCACCCTAAAACTATGCCCTTTAGTTCTTGATTCCCCCTAGGGAAAAAGACTGTGTGCATTCACCTTATCCTGCCTTCCATGATTTTATATGCCTCTAAGACCACCCCTCATTCTGCTACGCTCCAATGAATGGAAATGAGAACAATAAAAGGAACCTTACTGATGATACCAGCTCTTAAAAGTTTTTTTTTGGTTTGTTGCACTGAAGGTAGTTAATGTTCTAAAGCTCCAGGACCAATTGAAATGGTACAGGTCAGATTTTATTTTTGTGAATAATATGCAAGATAGTTTTGTTCTGAAAAGAGATTGTGGAATATTTTTGAGCTTTGAGGAAAGCCACAACATTGCAGTAAACTTCGAAAGAGTTTTATTTTACTGCATTGTACTCATAAGGAACTTTGAAGCTAAGCAAGGGGATTAAATCATTTCATCCAACAAGGATAAAAGAGTCAAAATCCATCCAAATGTTCATCAGAATCACAGTGCTTCTTTCCCTCCCAGTTAGTTAAGATTTTCTCCCAGAAGTCATCATATTTAATGTCTGCTGGAGCAAACTCTTGATAACATCACTTTAGAGTCATCCCAGTCCCATCTCTTCTCCCACCCCAAACAACGAGCAGCTTTCAAGTCCAAATTCATTCCATCACACATATTTAATAAAACATTTTAAAATAAACTCTTACTAGGAAAGTCTTTTCCATCTGGGAAATAATATTCAGTGAATTCAATGTGAATAGCTGCCATTTCTGATGGAAGATATAAAGATTTCTTATTGCAACAAATCATGGCTTTGGGAGAATCTCTTCGCTGATCTGCTGTAGAAACCTGCAGGGGACCAAGTTAAGAATTTTATCAAGTGAGCAAGATGGCAATTTCACCATTACTCTAAGGCTTTGGAGCACTTAGAAAGTTCAATTCCATGAAGGCAAATCATGAAACAAAATTGAGTAAATGTAATAATTAGTGGAGTAGCACCACAAAAGCTTTGACTTTCAAAAGAAAAAGAACTGGTGGCTAACATCGTTTGGAGAAGGGAGCCACCACTACTCTTACTCAGTTGTATTTCTAGTTAAATGCTAGATGATTGATGATTTAGTGATGGTGTGGAAATTCTACTTAACCATGCTCTTAAGCACAAGAAATTATTTTTTAACATTCCTTTTTTAGACTGATTGATCCAAGAGCAAGTTAGAACATTCTGCAAATGACAATTGATGTAAATTACAAATAAAACTGCAAGATACAACATTAGGAGCTGCAGCCTCCAATAAGAGAAGTTCTCTGGTCATAAGGAACCTCTTCCTGGATAGACTGCTATCAGCATTTCACAGAAAGGATTTTTCTAAATAGATATATTCATTTACTTTTGGACATTTTGTAACTTGCACAATGGTAAAATTGTAAGTATTAACACCAAATTGTCAATTTCAGAGATTCTGATTTTGTTTTTAAAGTAGTTTTTGTGCTTCCTTCCTTTATGCTGATAAATAAACTCATAATCTTATTGGATGTAATTACTTGAAATATTTAATCGTGAAATTTCAATGTACAAGAAATCCAGATCAACTATTTCATTCTGTAATGATGCAAGATATGTTTCAAGTAGGGTGTAAGAATTTTTTATATTGTGCAGCTACTGACCCTTTTAATAGGCACAAGACAATTGTCAAGAACACAGATCAACATTTTGTTCTGTGAATTGTGTCATGTTGTAATGGAAATTAAATCTCAAGATAAATGCAAGCTAAATATTCTTCTTTGCTGTATTATTAAAATTGGGTTGGAGAGCCATGTTGTTTCTCACCTTAAAAATATCATTAAAGAAATTAGTAAAAGCCAACTAACTGT
>JARFYF010000051.1:28048679-28059750 GCA_030265395.1 Rhina ancylostomus | reverse complement strand
AAGGAGATGCAGTTTACTTGAAACTGGAGAATTCAGTGTTCATTGCCATCGGGTTGTAAACGATCCAGGCGGACTATGAGGTGCAGTTCCTATAGTTTGTGCTCAGCCTCACAGTGGCCCAGACCTCACTCGGACTGGAGCTTGCGCTGCCATCGGTGAGAACCACACCGCCGCTTCGCTTTGATGCGGTGGCCTCCCGGTAAATGAAAAGACACCCAGTGCTCTAATCCCAGGCAAGGGTATCCGGCTCGCCGGGGTGACCCAGTGCCCGCCTGCAGTCTCCCCACGGATGCTACCTGACCGGGCAAGCTTGGCGCTGCCGCTGGACCCAACTCCAAGCGCCTCCTCGCCCCTTCACGTGTGGCCGCCCGCCAGCGTGGGAGGCAAGCGGTGGGCTGCCCTCTCGCCGCGCCGAGTGTTGGGGCGGCTTGTTTTGTTGCTGTTGAGCGGGGCGGGGTGGAGTCACTGGACTGACGTACTGGGAGGGCTCCTGTTTATAAATGGGCGGCGGATGGGGCCGTTTCTCATTTCCCAGGGACATCTTGAGGAAATGTGAGTGGCTTCTTTTTTGTGTGGGTGTATGTTTTCAACTCCCACTCCATGCTCGGGGGTGTGTGTGTGTGTGTGTGTGGCTGATCCTTTTCTGAGTGCACATATATGCGCGCCTGTGGAAAGCTGGTGAGGGGCCGTGCCAGAGTGGGCGAGTGAATTGGGAAGAGTCAGGTTAGCCCTTGGCCATGGAAGTATGCGCCGCTGCCGAGGAGCGAGTGGTCTACTCCAGATCGCAGATGGTGTTCGCGGGAACAAAGGCGCTGGAGGATGCGCTCAGGATCTTCATGCCTAAGTGCAACGATTTCCACAACTCGGAGCTGGAGCTGTGGGACTTCCTGTGCAGCATGAGGGAGGAAGGTTTCTCTCCGGTCATCCTGCGCAGTAAGGATGTGTACGGGTATTCTTCATGCCGCTCCTTGGTACCTGAAGCAGAACCCACGGCTGAAATTAAATCTACCGCCGAGAGGGCGCCCAGGAGTCGGCGAAGGAGACAAAGGAAAGCGGGAACCAATGCGGGGGAGCCCGTCACCAAGAAAACCAAAAGCTGCCTCACAAAGACCTCTCCTTCGCAGGTTATGAGCAGGGTTTTACGAGGCAACTTATCCAGGAAAGCCGCTGCTGCTGCGTTCAGGCTAACTACCTTTCCAACCATAAAAGTAGAAGATTCATCTTCCGATGAAAGTGTTTCCAAAGCACGCCAAAGGGCACAAAAAATTCTTAAAGTAAACTTGTCCCCCGTGATCCGGTTAAGACCTGTGAGGGTGGCGTGATTTAAGTTTCTAATGGTGGGACATTTTTGGAGTAAAATCTTTTTATGCTTTTTTTTTAATCCTTATCTTCAGATCCACTTTAATATGGTTATGGGCAAACACAAGTTTCAGGGAGCCTTTTAATTTTTCTTTTATTTTTGCAATTTTTTCGACCTTCTTGATTACTTGTTGAACTAGTTTTATTCTTGCTCCCACCCTCATACCACCTTCTTGTCATATCTCGCTACCTCCTCCTACAACTGTTATTGTAGACACGTAACCCGTCTGAAATTGGTAATGGTAATAGAAGAGGATCAAAGATTAAATTACTAGTTTACATTATAGTTAGTTGAGTGTAGAAGCCAGTATATCACAAAGAGCTTGACCGCTCCACAAGCATTCTAGCAATAGCGATCCACAATCTGGCTGAAACTGTTCCTTTGTCTTTCTTTGACTTGTTACTCCTTAGAATGTTTACTTGTAAGTTAATTATTCAGCAATGGGAACTTGGAGTATTTGTAGACTTTATAATGTCATGAATTGAGATTTTTTTATGGTCTTCCCCAGCCCCTTAAAAGCATGATTAATTTTTGGTTCCAAAGTCAAAGTAAGAATTGGAGCATATCATGGTTGCATCCAGTTGAACTTTTGTGCATTAAAAGGCTTGTTTTTGATTACAAGGAGACATCACTTGATTTTTACCCTACAGTGTACAAGTGCTGCAGGTTCTGAAAATTACTATTTGTGATGGTTGACCAACATGCTCAGTAGATACTTTCACATGTATTGTATGATCTCCAGGTATCATAATGCAGCCTTGAAATCTTTATTGCTATGGAATAAAACATGGTGCTTTGAGGTTCAATGTAATGAATTCTGACAAAATTCCATCTTTTTTTGTAAAAATCCTGGATATAATGAACTTAGTTAATTTCAATACAGTTTGTAGAAGTTATGAATTCTAAACATCACTGCTAATGGATAACCATATTAAATCAATTGAGGTAATATTCCTTTCCCCTCGATCATCAGGGAAAAATCAGTACTGCTGATGATCCCCCTTTGGATGATGTAGCTTAAAAAGACTTATAAAGACTCAGAACCGAAATGGGTGAAATAAGAACAAATTGTGATAAATTTGTGCAGGTGGGGGATTGTCTTCTATGGAGCTGGAACATATGAGGATTTGCCTGTGCCATTGTCTGAAATGGGAATGATGGATTCTGATTCATTAGAAACTATCAAGAGGAGAGTTGAAAAGAATGACCTTTTTTTAATTGCAACCAAAATTGAAAACATAGGAGAAATGTAAATAAGTGTTCGCAATTGTAATGGCATTTTTCACCTCCATGAAATAATACGTATTCGAAAAGACTTGAATTTGCATTCTAACTAAAAATGATGTATCTGGAAACATTTTTGTAGTCTTGTTAACTATTACAAGTATTGAAGTGTGTATTCCTTATTGATTTGTGTAATAAATTCTTATTGTATGTGAGCTTTTATTCTGATCAAAGGAAAGCTCATTATGATAGTACCCCCAAAAAAACCTATCCTCATGTGCAAACTGAAATGTTTTAACCTGGCCTTGTGACAGCGTTTGCTTTGATTTTAGTTTGACATATAATGTTGATTGTTTAATATTTTTGGAGCATATATTTGAATACTCACAATGAAATATCAATCTTTTTTGCAAGTTATTGTAAGCCACAAAAGTAAGAGAAGAGTTAGTTATATATTTTAAAGCTAACATCATGGCAAACATTTAGGGCTATTTTTTGTATTGCTTTTCATTTGATAAGCTCAAAGTCAATACATGGCCAGCACTTAAGTGATGGTGGTGTTGGACATGTACAAGAATTTTTTTTTTAATATTGAGTCATATGGTTTGCGCCTGCCAAAATGTGCACATTTTGGGCTGGGGGTGAGGTGTGTTGGGGAGGGGTGGACATTAGTTAAGTCAAAACTGAAATTGAATTTTCCACAGCTGCCTTTACTTTGAAACTGCAATTTGATACTTCTATTTTAGTCAATATCCCAAAAATTGCAGAAATTAAACTGTGATGGGCTGTATTCAAATTTGCATGGTCCTACCTATCGAGAAACTTTCTTGCCAGCATTTTGTCATCCCTAAGGAAGACACTATTCTAGAATAGGAAGTTAAAATTCTACTAAAAACTGCCCTTTGTTTAGTGATCTTTAAGGCTACTTTTGACATTTTACTTAGGAAATTGAACTCTGGGAGTTGAGTAGATTTTGTATTAATGGTGCATTTATAGAGTTGAAATATGTTGTAATTACTAATAGGCTGTTTTACAAAGTACAGTGATTGTACTAGAACATTAGTAAATTAGAAAGGTTGCATAATTGGAATATCTATTTATTAAAATACTTGATTTTATTAAATGCAAACTTGCAAAGTTAGTTCATTGAACAAATTGACAACACTACCAATGAGCAGACATCACTGCCGCTGTTTAATTGTATTCAAAATCATATCAAGTTATAGTGTGACAAACCAATCCATCAATTAAAAGAAAAGACTGGAGGACAAGAATCGCAACTAACACTAAAGGGAAGTGGTTGTTGTACAAGGAAGGGTCTATGGTCTTCTTGGGACGAGGTTTCATCCTTCACACCTGTTTCCCATTCCAAAGTTAGTTTTGAGTGATTTTGGTTACCCGTTCGCACAAGCCTTGTGGAGCCTATCAAATTAGGTCTGATACAGCTTGCGTGTATCTGGTATGAATGTACTCTGTGTTGATTTGTTTGTTTTCTGCATCCTAAATTTTCCTTCAATTGCTGTGTGTATGAAATGGTGTATAAGACTACTAGGTAGTTTTGGATAAGACAAAATAGAGAGGTGGCTTGTACACTGGGATGACTTGTACATTGCTATGTTCATCTAATGTAATAGAGTTTGATAGAATTCAACATTTATTTTCTAAACACTGCTTTTCAGCCTGTGTAAAATGAAAATTCAAACTTGAGTCAATAGAAATCATAAAATAGTATTAATGGCATAAACAGGGTTTCAAAACTTGAATTAATATTTTTTCTGTTTTGATAAAGGGAAAACCTAAATGTATTTTAAACCTGAGAAAGGTGTTTTCTACAGTCTCTCAAAAGGAGAGTGTGATTTACGCCTGATTTTTACAGTATATATTTTCCTCTTACATATTCTGATGCCAATACCTCAATAACCTGAATAAATGTTTTTTTTTGTTTTGTAAATTCTTGTATCATTTTTGTACATGGTGTAATTTTTAATGGTGAATAAAAAGGAGTTATTTTAAATCAAATGTCATATTTATTTCAGGATTAAAACCTTAAATTCCAGATTTGGGTTATTAGTGAGTCCTAATCCACTGACTGAAAATCCTGCTTGGTCATTGTTGTTTCACGACATGTGTCCCAGTTGCATCTGCTTGTGAAATGGGTAGAATAACAAATCTATTTTGGGGATGCCATATATGTCACGGGGAAAGTGGGAATGACCTTTTAGAAATGGGATCCAGAGAATTAGCATGTTAATGCATCAAGTTTTAAATGGAGAATTCCAGAAACCTGCACTTTACGAATAGAAAAGCCTTCACGAAAATGAGTTGAGATGAGTCAAACACTGCCTTCAGTAGATAGATAACTGAATCTGTGATTTGGCTCCTTATTCATTCACAGATACTGACATTACTGGCATTATTGCCCACTTCTAGAGGCTTTCAGAAGGTAGAGGTATGCTACCTCTTGCAGCCATTAGTGGTGTAAGTATTTTCAGTGGTTTGAAGGCCATTTCTTTATTTCAATCCAATGACATGGTGAGGAGGAGTGGGTTGCAGTGGTAGATCTTGACATGAGTGAAACTGCCATGAAATTTGTTGCCCTTGTCTTTGTGTATGATGCAGGTGGAAGGGTCTGTTGAAAAAGCCTTGGAGAGTTCCTAGACTGCATCTTGGTATACCAGTGGAGAAGGGGAGGAATGTGGTTGTAATGTGAATTGAGTGGAAAACTTTGCCCTGGATCATGTCAGAATTAAGTTGAGAGAACTGCACTAATCCAAACAAATAGTGTGTTCCACCACACTCCGGACTAAAGCCTTTTAGATAAAAGGATTATGGAAATTTAGGAGTAGAGTTGCTTGCTACAGAGTATCTAGCCTCAGTTGCTTTTGCATTGTTAAAAAGAATTGCGCAGTATGCACACATCTCCACCTGCAGTATGTCCTTAATGATGGAGGGAAGATCATTGAAGCAGCTGAAGACTGTTGAGCCTGGGATACTGTCCTGAAGAACTCCTGAGCCAAGATCCTGAAGTTAAGATGATTGACTTTCAACAACCACAGCCATTCTCATTTGTGATGAAAATGTCTCCAGCTAATTGAGAGTTTTCCAACAACTCACAGTAACTTCTGTCAAATGCTACCTTGCTATTCAGACCCATCACAGATACTTGGAAAATAGTAGGTGCAGTGCATTTAGTACTTTGAGCCTGCTCTGCTGTTCAATATGATCGTTCATTCAAACTCAGGATCCTGTACCTTCTCTTATCCCTTGATCTGTTTGCAAATTGGGACCACATATTTAACTCCTTGAATATGAATTTTTTTCCACATTTTTTTGAATACAGCTTTCTTGTTGATGGTCCTGCTAGAATCCAAACTAAGCATGAAAAGCAAGTTATTGGTAAAATTTGTTTGGTGGATCATGGACAACACCTTCAGTCACTTTCCTTCTGATTGGAAGTAGTCTGAGTAATTTTTTGAAATTTGACACCCATATTGGTTTGTAGCAATGAATGGCTGCTAAATCGTGTTAACTTTCAAGCAAAATGCAGTTCTTCATGGTGTCACAACTGATCTGTATTTAATTTTGTCAGTAATGTTTCATACGGAAGCTAACTGTCCAGTTAAATTTTCCACCAATAAAGCTTAAAATCTTCAGAGGTAAAGGTGGCCTTGTATTACATTCTACTGGTCTATAATCTATTGTTGCAGATTTCTTTAATTACTTTGTAAATAGAAAAAGTGAGTTATTCTTGGACATAATGAAACAGAAGAATAGACTGGAAGAAGGGAGCTTTTGGGAGCAAATGGGTGTCCATTTTATGAAAAACCTTCCTTTCAATTTGCAGCAAGACTTTGAGCTTTTGATTGCCTTCTGCATTGATTATCCATATCATTCCAGTTGTCCACTATGCCAGTATATTCAACAGTAACCTCAACCACAACTACTCTACTGCTGTTCACACCTCTAACCCCATCTTTTGTTTCTTTATTTGTTGGATTAATACATTCTTTTGCCTTGCATTATAATTCCTTATGGCACTGAATCTCTCCTACAATTTTACATTATCATGGATCTTTCTCTTTTGTTCCCTGTGGTCCTCCACCACAATCAACGGGCCTATTAAAACCTCTTTCCCAGTTCTGATGGTTGGCCCAAATTTTACTGGGATCTCTCTATTGTTCCATACCGAATTACTGATATTTTCCAGCTGCTATTACCAGTCTGTGCTTGCTGCTGGACATCCCTTGAAGTATAATGGTGGAACAAAAAATTTGCAGAGATTCCCCCAATGACAGAAAGAAGAATTGATAAACTTGACAGCTTCAACAGATGGCCCATTGGGGGTGGGAGTTTACTGGATGTTAAAGGCTTCTAGAGAAGCTTCATGTCTGAGGCATCATGAACATATGAATTAAGAGCAAGAGCAGATTACTTGGCCCGTCATGCCTGCTCTGCCATTTAATAAGATCACAATTGATCTGATTGAAACATCATCTCTGCACTCCTGTCTAATTGGGTTAACATTTCTTGCTCCTGCATAAAATTGAGGGCCCAGCATAAGTCGCTATAGCACACAACTGCTTTTATATTTCCAACGAGAAAGGCCCATTTAATGCCTCCTCTTAGTTTCCTCTTGGCCCATTTTCTAGCGAGGCCAGTGTTGCCTCCTACACCATGAACTTTTATTTTCTGCAATATCATTTGTGGTGGTACTTTATCAAATGTCTTCTGGAAATGCAAGTTTTGTACATCCACTGGTCCCCCTTTATCCACAGCACCTTACAACAAATAGTAATAAATTGTTTAAACACAATTTCCCTTTCACAAAACCAAGTTGAATGTATATTATTTTGAACTTTTCTAAGTGTCCTCCTATACCATCTTTAATCACATATATAACATCTTATTCCATGAGAGATGTTAGGCCAGCAGGTTTGTAGCTTCCTGTTTCTTGTCTCTCTCCCTTTTTCCCCATAAAAGAGCTGCACTTGCTATTTTCCAACCTGATGGCGTCTTCCCAAATTGTGGGAATTTTAGAAAATTAAAACAAATCCATCAGGACCTGGAGACCTATCAGCCCTGAGTTCCAATTATTTGCTCAGCACCATTTTCCTCCTTCCAGTTCCTGATTTGCAACTATTTCTGGAATGTTACTTGTATCCTGTTAGAAAAGATGATGCATGATTAATTCTCCAGATAATATTTTGATTTGGCCAAAGCTCACTTTGTTAATCATTTTCAAAATATCTATAAAAATTCTATTTGTTTTATATTTTAGCTTAGCTTTATCTCATACTCCAGTCTTTTTTGATCTTTTAGTAACTTTCTGCTGTTGCAGTTGATCTACAGCACCTCATGGATCAGCAGATTTGAGCTGCTGGAATCTTTCCCATTGGGAGGCCAATTAGCATCAGTCCTCATGTTGGTTTGCTCATTCTTTGCCACAGACCCAATCAGGACTTGGCCAGCTCTGTCAATGCCAAAGAAGACAACCCAGTCTTGGTGATGGATATTTTGTCATTGCTACTCTCAGTGCTGCTTCCGTGCATTGTTCAACTCAATACAGAGGAGAAAAGATTCATTAACTGAAGGAAGGTGGTAGGTGGTAATCAGGAGTAGTTTTCCTTGCCCATAGTTGCCATGGTGCCATGGGATTTCATGGGGTCTGGAGACAATGTTGAGGACTCTAAAATCTACTTCATTCCAGTTCTTTATCGCTGTATCATCCCTTTTAGCAGATCTTACTTGCTAGTTGGACAGGATATACTTAGGGATTATGATGGGGGAATCTATATAGAAGCAAACTATACAGGACTTGGTATTGTACAACAAATAGAACAGATTAGAGACATCAATGTGAAGGTCTCCCTCTGTAGCAGCAATCAGAAAAGAACTGTATTTGACATTCAGCTTGAGGGTGAGAGGAACGGGTCCAGGACTAGCATTTTAAATTTAATTACGAAAAATTGAGGGCGCGAAAGTAGAACTAACTAAACTGAACTGGTAAATTAGATTAACGGATTGGTCAATCAAGATGCAGTGACAAACATTTAAGGAGATGTTTAAAAGTACACACCCTTCAAGAAATGAAAATCCAGAGAGGAGAGCCCATCATCTCTGGTTAACTAAAATACTGAAGAAAAACATTTTATCTGATACGGCCAGCAGGTCAGAAAATTGGACAGCATGAGTGCAAGAGAACATGACAGGAGTAGCACCAGATGTATCTAAAAAAAATGAGGTGCCAACCTGTTGATGCAACAAAACAGGACGAAGTGTATTGGACAGCATTTAAGTGATCCCATAACAACAGATCAGATCAAAGCTGTTCAATCATACATTCAGTTGTGGATTGTGGTGGATAATTAAAATCTTGAGGAAGGACATGGCTCCAAAAAGATCTCTGTAATCAAGGATGGTAGGACCCGGCATGCAACAGGCAGGCTGAAGCATTCACAACCATGCTCAGTGAGAAGATCTATCACGTCTGCTTTATGGGATGCCCCACCATCACAGGATCCAGTCACTGGCTAATTTGATATACTTTGCGTGGTATGTAAAGTGACTGAACTTAATGGACACAGCAAGGGCTACGGGACCAAGAAGTATCTCGGCTATTCTCAGTCATTCCAGAACTGGCCATGCCTCTTTTTAAGCTGTTCCAGTACAGTTACAGAACTGGCATCTACCCTACAGTATGGAAAATTGCCCAAGTATGTCTTGTTCTCAAAAAGCAGAACAAATCCAATCTGCCCAGTTAGTGCCCAATTAGTCTATTCTCAATCATCAGCCAAGTTTTAGAGTATCAGTTACTCACAATCGACAGTAGCTCATCAATGTGCAGTTTGTGATGTTCCAGGATCATTTGACTCCACAACTCAGCCTTCATCCAAACAAAGACCAACGATGAGGTGAGAGGGACTGCATCAAAATGGCATTTGACCAAGTGTGGCATCTAGAAGCCCTGGTCAAACTGAAGTCATGAGCATGAGGGAGAAACACTCCAATGGTTGGAGTTTGTAATGTTTTAAATTTTTCTAAAGGTTACACCTTACCCAAAGGGTAAAGATAAAAAAAATTATACAAAAAAAATTATTGTTATGGAGGTCGGAGGTAATTTATCAAAGCTTTAGGATATTGTTGCTCAGGGTAATTTTCTTAGCCTGACCACTTTCAGGTGATTCATCAGTGTTTTGCCTTCCATCACGAGGTTAGAAGTGGGACCTAGACTGATGATTGCACCATATTCATTTCCAGTCAAAATTTTTCAGCAAATAAAGCATTCCATTCCTGCAAGCAAAAGGATCAACACAGCATTCGGGCATGGACTGATAAGTGGCAAATAACATTCATGGTACAAAAGGACCAGGCAATGACCATCTTCAATAAGATAGAGCCTAACCGCCTAACCACCTAACCTTACTCTCCAGTAGCAAAGACCCCATCATCGACATGCTGGGGTTGACACCGACTAGAAACTCAGCTGGACTCATCACATAGATACTGTGGTTACAAGAGTAGACCAGAGGCTGGATGAGTGATTTGCCTTGTGACAATCCAGTGCATGCATCTCAAAGAAAATTGTATTGGTGAAGTGCAACCCAAATAACTTCTAAAAAAACCCCCAAATGTTTCTACCATCTACAAGTCACAAGTAATGAATGTACTGGAAAGCTGTCCACTTGCCTGGTTAGTGCAGCTTACCACACTCAAAAAGCTCAATTCCCCCAGGACAATATCATTTTAAGTGTTTTCCTTTAGATTTTTAACTGCCAGTCTACAATGATGACATGTTATTTACTTATTGATGGAAACTATATATAATGTTCTGATTTAAATTTAGTTTTCTTATTACTCATGAATATTTGATTTAGCAAAGCTCCCCATTGCACTTCATTATGTTGTCTCTGGTGACATTCTTCAGCAAATCTGATTGTCTATTTCAGAAGTGCTCTTTATGGAACCAAATCAACTGAAGGCACTGCTAAAGCAGTGGTCTCACCAGCTGTTCAAAGCTAATTCCATTCCTGGCGCTGATTGGATCAAGGCTGGAGTGCTCTGTGCAAACAATTGAAAATGCCCACTACCATTCAGCCGAGACCAATCCTAAACTAGTAACTACAGGTAATCTTTGTCGCCATTATATTCTTAATCAATTGTACCTCAGTGATAACTGATTCAGCAGATAAACATTTTATTGTGGCCTTTGAATGGTGTTTCTGGCGAGAGTCAGCACTGCATGGAACGGAGCGAGCTGTGAAAACTTGTGAAGTCATAGAATCTGAACCTTCCCCCTCACCCCCCAGCTGGGTCCATCTGCCTACCCATATATATATATAAATATTAAAAATTCCTCATCTGTTTCCACATATCACCCACCAGCCTGTCTCTAAACGTCCCCACCCCCTTTCTCCCTCCCCTCTCCTGACTCCCATTATTTCTCCCTTATCTGGTTCCACTTATCACTTACAGCCTCTGTCTCTGTCT
>JARFYF010000051.1:28007162-28017916 GCA_030265395.1 Rhina ancylostomus | reverse complement strand
ATCTGTACCAAACACAATGCCAAATTAAACTGAATCCCTCCTACCTGCACGGGATCCATCTCCCTCCATATGTCTGTCTCACAGCCTGTTCCACCCCACTATCGTATCTGCACTCCCTGGCAGCCTGTTCCAGGCACGTACCGCTCTGTGTAAAAAGAAACTTGCCCCGCACATCTCCTTTAAACTTTCCCCCTCTCACTTTAGATATGTGTCTCAAGCTTTTGACGTTCCCACCCTGGGGATAAAGATTCTGTCTACCCTATAGATGCCTCACAGACCTGCACAAACAGTATGCAAGACTTCTAGATTTGAGCACGTGTGCTGAGGGTCCCAGGCGCTCTGAGTGACAGATGGGATAGTGTCCATCACTGCGTTTTGCAGCTGGACCCCAAGTGGAAGAAGGCCATTTGACACATTGAATTTGACCCAGCTCTTTGGAAGGACAATTCAGTTGCTCCATTCTCGCTCTCTCGCACTACCCTCTTCTATGCTTGTCCATCCCCCTGTTGAATGCTACAATTGAATCTGCTTCCATGCAATGCCGCTGTCAAAAGGAGTCGGTTCTCTTCACCCACTGTTCCTGCCCTTTTTGTCTATTACTGTGTTGTTTGCAGTTCACCATGTCATCTGCAGATTTGTAAATTGTGCCCTGTACACCCAAAGCTAAATCATTGATTTATGTCAAGTAAAGCGGCGGATCTGGTACCAACTCCCGGGGTACTCCACTATACACTTCCCCCCAGCTTGGAAAAACTACCTTTCACTGCAACTCTGTTACCTGTTATTTGGCTATCTTTCTATCTGTGCTGCTACAGCCCCTTTATTCTACTGCCTAGCGCCTGACACCATAACGCAGGCATTTGGAAGTACGTGTACACCACATCCACCATTTTCTCTTGCCATCCTTCTCAGTTACTTCATGAAAGATCATTATCAAGATTATGCTGGGGAATTGCTGTTTTGTTCATACTTGGAGTAGGATCAGAGATTTCACTGATTTCAGTGGGTATTCTAGGCCTGCTGATGATAATTAGCTAACAGTGGTTTGAGATGTTTTTGTTTTTATTTTTAAATTAATTTTGTACAGAATTTTAAATGCCAGAAATTGGGGAAAAGAAAATTGTAAATCCATGACCGTTTTGATTCCTGGCAAAGCAGTGCCCTAGGTGGGAGGTGATCACAGCTGGGTTGCTGGACTGAGCAAGGTCTCACCCTGTTAACTTCTCAACAAAAAGTCAGGTCATTGTTTTGCATTTTCTAATTGTTTAACTGTGCATTCAAGTGCTTCATGAGCTGTTGAGGAGCATATGTACATCCATCAGGCATAAACTAGAAAAACAAACACCTAGCCTCTAATGACACCTTGTCTCTAGCCCCTTAATGAAAATATCACCAGTATCTTTGCTAGCTAAGAATAATAGATCATATGGAATTATCTTTCAACTGTTGCCCTGTGAGTGCCTCCTGAGGTTTGTGTCTGGGTTCTCTCCTAGTTGTTTGCTAGGGGAAGCCACACGAGGTAAGTGTGATTTTATTTTGACCCTCATTGGTGAGCTGCTTGTGTTCACTGCTGACTGGATTCTGGGCCCTTCCATTTTGTACTGAATGGTGGAACAGAAGTCCCATTCTATTCACAGTTCTCCAGTCATGTTATTCTTTTTCTCTAGTTTATAACGTGTTGTCTTCTAGAACTGGATTCTCCAACTCTTTCACTGGGTTGTTATTATTCTGAGTACTCTGTTTTTCTGTTGGTGTCTTATTTTGGATCTACCCAGTGGGGTGAATGGGGATTGAACCATCATGTTGGCAGTTCAGAAGCCTGGGCCATCCAACTACAATTGAGTAGCTCTTATTTCTTCTTGCCCGAGACTGACTCAATGTGGTGACTGGCCATTTTATTGCAAATAATCTTCACTTTCAAATTGATCTACCTGGAAGCAGTTATTTTCAATATTAGTGGATCTTGCAGAGTATTGTACATCTTTTGGAAGAAGTGTCAGAGGTTGTGGGAAAATAAAAACTCCAGATTTTATAGACTGAAATCACGTGGAAGTCAAATTTAACAGAATGGCTCTGGACTGTGATGGTATCAGCATTGTTTTTTAGTCAAGCGTGGGAGCTTGCAAGTGTGTGGGAAGGCATGAAGCAATGTTTTGGAAAAGCCAGACCAATGTTGCTGGATGCCTAGGGTTTAAATGCTTAGGGCCAGGGAGAGGATTGGGACGAGAGGGTTGGGATGAGATGGTAAATTAGCTTTAAACAGAGTGAAAGGATGGAGATGAGAGAGGAGCTTGGAATATTGACAAGCATTAAGTTCTTAGAGCCTGGGCTAGGAACAGAGGTTGGAACTCTTGACGGAAAGGAAAATAAGTGGAGTGGGTGTTGAGGAGCCAATTTTGTTTATGTTCCCTGGAATTGGGGATGGGATGCTATCCAAGGAATAACTGACACATTTGTAAGCACAGATCCAGGAATGCAAGTAGGCTAAGGCTCTTGAGTTGTGAAGTCATTTAAAATGCAGGGTAGAGTTGCAGTGATCCAGAAATTTAAAAAAAACACTTTGAGACTAACAGTTGGGAAGGCAGCCAGATAAGGCTCAGCAGATTGGTGGGAAGCTTGCAAGTACAGGATGATGGTTAAATGTTTACATAAGTAGTTCCCATTGTAAACATTTACTCAAAATTGTGTTCGCACATACTCCTTGTATTACAAGACTTTTTAGTGCAATGAAGGCTGACATTGCGTAAGCCAACTGCAGAAATTAAAATTACAACAATATGTTGTTTTAGGGTGTTTGACCACTTTGACATTGAAGATCTGGATATCATCAAACTTCAAAAGTGAGCTTTAAGGTTTACAATCCATTTCATAACCAGAGCTTTGCGGGTGGGGACGAGTGTGTGAAAGATGGAAAGGGCTGTCTATTTTTGAACTAAGCCAATTGGCTGACTTGTGGAATGTGGCTTCTTCAAATCAAACAGTTGAGTTCATCCAGGCTCCTTCCATGAAGATAATCCTTAGAAACAGCAATGACAAGCAGCCGAGAGTGGAGTGACTGCAGGCCTGTGTCAGATCTCTAAACGTGGACAGCTCCGAGTTAAAGCCATTAATTTCCTTTTCCCTAGGGAGAACAAAAGAATGGGAAAATGAATGTTTTGGGTCTGGTGGTAGCATCTGATGATGGTTGGATTAGAAACTTGACTGGTGTGTGTCAACAGAACAGATGTTGCAGGTCACAACGTGGTGGAGGTTGATTGTAGCTGCAAGAGGTGATGGGAAGGAAGAAATCTGTCAACGGGTCAAATTTAATACCCAGAAATATCACTGGGAAGTCTCTGAATTGAGTAAACAGCAAAGATGAGCTTAACTGATATCAAAATAATAGCAAGGGAGAGTAGAATGTGTGGGCATGGACATGCAAACCTTATACAAAATACCAGTAGAACTTCAGAAGCTAAGTTATGAGAGTTTGTTCACTCTTTGTTCGTCTGTTTAAAAACAACTCCACAACCTCCCCATTGTAGAATCCGCAGAACAATCCAGATGGCGGGTAGCCATTTTATTTCAAGGGACAAAAGACTTGTATTTATAATGATTCAATATAATTTATCTTGTAATTTTTTTTCTCTGTTTCATGCATTTTGTACCTCTTATTTGAAATTAATAAAAATATTGCGAAAGAAAGTTGTACATTGAAACCTTGGGGGGAAAAATGAGAAATGTGGACGTTCTGTAATGCACTTCAGATTAAAAATGCAAGAATTCCTTAGTGAAATGTAATTTGTCATTGGGCACAGCTCTCAGGTTATGTGGTTAAGATGCACAATGTTCAGCAAAATGCATATTTAAATTAAAAGTTAAACATTGTAGAAATCTGGTCAATCATTTACATTGAATTTTCGTAACTAAATACATTCTGAAAATGTTTATAATTCAAACCAAAATGGTATTGAATACCCTAAATAATTAATTAAAACACTGCCTTTTTTGTTTGCTTTCCAGCTCCAGTCAAAAACAGATTAACTCGAAGACCCTCTGGTAGGAACATTTTACTTATTTATACTTGGGAATCTGGGTGTTGCTGGGAAGGCCAGAATTTATTGCTTAACCCTACTTGCCTCCTTCAGAAGGTGCTGATGATCCGCTTGGTTGAACTACTGCAGTCCTGATGATGAAGGTACTACCACAGCGGAGAGGATGGGGAGTTCCAGGATTATGGAGCAAAGATGTATTTCCAAGCCCAGATGGTGTACCACTTAAATAGTGATTGTGACACTGTTCCCATGTGCTTGAAACCATTGTCCTTGGTCATGGAGATTGTAGAGTTAACTTGGCATGTATCTGTAGTACACCTTTGTAGGTGGTACACGTCGCAGCAGCACTCTGTGCTTGTTTTTTTGGTGGATGGGTACCAATCAAATGGGTTGCTTTGTTGTGGGTGGTATTAACTTTCTTTAGAGTTATTGGAGTTGCACTCATCCAGGCCCAGCTTAGTTTTTGGTTAATAATGACCCTCATCATGTTGATGGTGGGAGACTTGGTGATGGTATCAATACTGAATGTTAGGAATTGGCAATTTGACTCTCCCTTTTTGAAGGCCATTGCCTGGCATTTTTGCGATGTGAGTGTTGCTTGCCACTTAACAGCACAGATCCAGGTCTTGTTGCATACACATATGGATTGTTATTTGCTCAGTATTCAGTGCTCATTATTCAAGCATCAGCAAATATCCCCACTTCTGACCTCGTGAAAGGTCATCGATGAAGCAGCTGACAATGCTTGGGTCGAGGACACTTCCTTGAGGAACTCCTGTAGTAATGTTATGGAGTTGAAATGATTGACTTTTTTTAAAAAAAACATAATCATCTTTATTGCAAGGTGTGACTCCAAGCACTGGGGTGATTTCATCTTGATGCCCCCAGTGTTACCAGGGCTTCTTGGTGCTCCTCTTGTTCAAATGGTACCTTGACATCAAAGGTGGTCACTCTTGCCTCGCCTCTCAAATCCAGTTCATTTGGTTCATGTTTGGACCCAGGCTGTGATGGTGTGAAGCTGAGTGGTCATGGCATTTTCCAAATTGGGCAATAGTAAGTAGATTATTGGTGATTAAATGCCACTTGATAGCACTGTCAATGAGATTTTCCATCACTTTGAGAGTACTAGTTTTCATCAGTGGGAGAGTCATGAACACGGGGACATACCTGCAAAATAATGGGCTGGTCACTTAAAAATAAGGTGCATAGAAGTTTTTTTTTCCTGTTGGAGAGTAGTGAATCTCTGGAATTCTGTCACTGAGGGTAGCAGAGGCCAGATCATTAGATATATCAAGGTGGAGAGAGAGAAAAGTTAGAAAGGTTGTGGAATTGAGGGTTATAGCAAACTGGCACGGGAGGAGAGTTTAGGTGCGGCATAGATCAGCCATGATATTGAACGGCAGGCAGGCAGGCTAGAGGGACCTGGGGGTCTGCTCCTGCTTCAATTTTCTTATGTTCTTGTGTGTATTCTGACAGGATGGTAATTAGCCAGATGAGGTTTTTGTCCTGTTGGTTTTTTTTGTTAACAGGTCATAGTTGTGCAATGTTCCACATTGTCAGGGAAATTACTTTGTTGTAATTGTACCTGGGTAGAGGCACAACTAGTTCTAGAGTACAGGTCCTCATGTACAGCTGGCATGTTGCCTTGCCCCATTGTATTTGCTGTGTACCCTGTTCTCAACTGTTTCTTAATATCACAAGTCAATTATGCAGTATAATGCACTTCAATAACATGGATAAATCAATTCATTAACCCAAGTTCAAATCTCACGATGGCGAATGGGAAATTTTAATTCAATAACTAAATCAGGAATTAAATGATTCTGAAAATAAATTACACCAGTGTCATCAAAGATGACTGTAAAACTATCAGATTTGTTTTTAAAAAATCCTTTTGACCAATTTTTCTTGTCTCTCTATCCTTAAGGCTGTAGCAGTTTAAGGCAGCAGTTCACTATAACCTCCACAAGGGGAATTAAGTTTGGGTAGTAAAGGCATTTCTCGTCAGTAGTGTCTACATCCTCAAAGTTAATAAACTTAAAGGCAATATCGTGACAGCATAATGTGCTTGATAAATGTTAATTCTTTGTTTCCCAAATTTGAGTTTCAGTAATACAAGGACTAGCATTTAATAGCTCAACAGTAAGCAAAATCCATCGCAGTAAAATGTACAAAAGTGGGTTCATGTCTGATTTATAAGAGTTTACAGCCAATGAAATGACTTTAACCTTATTTGTATGTGTACTTGCCTGTAGAAGTCATTACAATTTTGACCAGTTCTTAACAATAAACCATGCCGGATTGTTAAAATGCCTTTTCATTATACATGTAGCTGGAATACAATGAATCCTCTTTATGCATAGATACTTGTTTGACTTGGTTTAATCTCATGATTTATACTTAGTCACTTGTAGGTGATGCTGTAGCCATAAATAATGGAATATTTAAACTTGACCATTCCCAAGAAGCTTTGTGGTTGAGGCAAGATCCAAATTAATTTAATTAAGCTTCTGCTGAAAGTGCAAGATGTGTGAGATGCATATCTGTTGATTTTTGTAGCCGTATCATGAGATGTAATAACCGGGTCAGCCTTGAGGTAGCAAGTGAGACAGTGGAGCTTGGGATGCTTTAAATTTTAGATATCTTGTCATTTGTTCTAATTTGGATAGAGCCTCATGGAATATATCACTTCATTATCATTATCATCACTTTATCATGCTGCAGTGAATTAGCAGAGAAGGATCCACATGTTAACTGCCTGCCCAACAGAACATAGAACACGTCTCGTTAATTTCTTTGTCTTCAACTTAAAGCATTGTTTGTTTCCGTGTATTTGAACTTGGACCAAGACGATAAAAGGAGTTCACTGCATACAGTATAATATTTAATCTTTAATTTGAACTATCCTGTAGCACAAAAATTCACTAGAGGTATTCTTTATGGAAGTTAAGTATTTAAAACTTTGTGCTTTTTTGGGCACACTAAGATTTTTTTTGAAAGGTGTTGCAAAATATAAATATAAACATTCTCCTTTTAAGCTTTTTTTAATTGTTTTTTAAATACTTTGTATTAATCAGGTAGTGAGATGGGAGAAAAATGAAATTTTAAAGCTGGATCAGTGTCAGAATCAATTACCTGTAATTTTTCTGATGAATGGAATATTATTCCATTTGAGCTGTTGTCAATTTGGTGCAACTAGGAAGGATTGCTGTATTAGTATGAATACAGACAGGCTCTCAATTAAAATAGCTGTGTGCAACTCCAGCTCCACAACCCCCCCCCCCCCCCAACAACAACAACAACAACAACACACACTTTTTGTAACTTTGCGCCATTCCTGCGTGTGGATGCTATAACCTTGGCTTTGCACTTCCCCATTCATTTGAAATTGCGCATAGTGGTAATCAAACCTGCATTGCTTATGCTGTCATGATCAGCTTGTAATCTTTTTGCTTTTGTCAATTCCATGTCCTTTCACCTTTGCCTCCTGTGAGTTGCTGAGGTATGCTGCCATCGATCCTGGTNNNGATCCTGGTAGTCTCCAAAACCCATACACTTGGCTGTTTTGATAGAGATAGTGAATTTTGCTTTTTGGAGCATCAGTCAAAAATCACCCTTGTGTGCACTTCAATTCGATTGAACAATTCTTTATTCTCTTTCAGCAGTTGTTCAGTTGCTTGAAGTTGGTCAAATGGCTAAAGAGTGGAGCGATGGAGCATGGAACTAGCTTGATCATTGTAGGTTGAAACCACATCATTACATTACATAATACATTGCATTATGGTACATTACTCACTGAACCACTGGCAAATTTGTCGTCATATTTTTCTGTGGGGAATTATCTCAAATTTTAACAGGATTGGAAATGAGGGGACATATTATTTTCTTTGAATATTTGAAGTCCTCACTTCAACAGCTACTGGAAGTGAGCATAGTTGAAGCTGTTTGTGGTTGAGCTGGATGGGAATGGCCCAGCAGTTCTGTTTCATTTTCCTGTGCTTCTGCTTTTGATATGGTTTGTCCTGTAAACCTTGTCATTGGCGAGTTGTAGTGTCTTAGGCATACTGAATACTGTTGACCTCCTGATCAAAGCTCTGTGGAGAGATGTGGCTAGAGCCAAGGAGGATAGGATATGGGCAACAACAGTTTGGATGCCAAGTTGTTTGACATGTGGTTTGTTAAGGAAAGCATGGAATAAAGTGATAAAGTCATGAACAAGAGTATCAGTAGCAGATGGTTTACCTCTGCTACTATCTCAAACAATGTTAGTGGTGAGAGTAAGCAGGGTTTTGTTTTGATGGAAGAGAATTGTTGGAAACTGCAGTTGGGTTCTAATAGAGCCTTGGAATTATCAACTGATTCAGACAGTGCATGGGGTTGGAGAGGGCTTATCTTTTGCTGTGAAGCCTGAAGATTGTTTTCGGCCTCACTAATGTAGAATTGAAAGAAGTGAATATTCTCCAAAGACTGAAAATCAAGCAGTGAAAGCTGTAGATGAAGGTGTCAATGATGTTGTGTCTATTCACACAGGTTACAAACCAAGTTTAATGAAAAGTATTCTATTTAGGCTTGTATCTTCCAATATCTGATGGTAAAATTTCTACTTTGTTCTCATCATTGGATATTCCCTTGATTAATTTGTTGAAGACTTGGTTTTGGTAAAATAAAATATTTGCTGAAGCTTCAGTTTTTTTTGTAGAACTATTATTTGTATGTGTTTGAGAGTTGACTCCAAACAATATTCTGTGAAACTGCACTGTTACTTGCGAAGCACAAGCCCTGTTCTTTAGACCCTGTTACTTTGGTACGATATGATGGAGTAGTGAGGTAAAAATATTAATCTCAGTGATACTACCATAGGTTGTATAGTGAAGTCCTAGGCACTTTTCCCAACTCTGTGGAAGAGTTAAGAAGGGGATTTGTAGATGGGCATCAAGTTGATCTCTGGGCCACTTTCACTATTAAGAGTTAAGGCTTGGGAGCAGGTACTGAGTCTGTTACTCATGTGGATTGAAAAGTCAAAATCTTTGGAATGAAAAGATTGAGTCATGTCCAGTGCTCCTCAATCCTTTGTCAGGGTTATTACAAATTTGATTAACTATAGTTCATAGTGTTTTTGCATTTTAAACAAGGAAAGGGGAAATCTATGCATTTTAATTGATTTCTCAAATCTAGATTCTATAGTTCACGAAGCTACTGTACAGTTTAATGGCATGATGTTCGTGGGAGGAATAAGTTTATTGCCAAGAATGCTGTTGCCTGTCAAGGTGTTGCACTGCCTGGTTTTGGAGGATTGGTTTGTGGGACCAAGAGTAGCATCTGCAGACTTGTGATTATGTTAATCGAGATTGTTGTTGAACTGTCACCATGGAAACTATGTGCAGAGACACCATCCAAAATACTGATTATTTTTCCAAATCCAGGCAGAGCCTGATGTCAAATATGGAGGGATGAAAATTTGTTTGAGCTTGTATAGGATGAAGTGTGTGCATTGTCAAACAAGTTCACCAATAGATGGAAGAGAGTTGCAGGCCTGCAGGAAATGGGCAGCAGAGTGGCACAGCTCATAGACCCATTGCTTCCCAGCTCCACTGATCTGGTTCATCTTGAACTCCAGTACCATTTGTGCATTCCCCCTGTAACTGTGTAGGCTTCCCCTGAGTGTGCCAGTTTCCTCTCGTGTTCCAAAGATGTACAGGTTGGGAGGTTAATTGGCCACGGTGAATTGTTCCTGGTGTGTAAATGAGTGATAGAACTCCGGGAAGAGTCAAGTAGAATGTGGGGATAATAAAATAGGAGTAGTGCAACTGGTGGTTGATGCGCTGAAGGACTTGTCTTCATGCTGGATGCATGATTCAATTAGTCTGAGAGTTAAGGACAGACGAGGTAAGGAAGGGATTCATAAACAACTGGAGTATTAAATTATCTCTAATCAAATATGATAATAAGTTTGTGAACTTTGTACAGAGATGCTTAGGAGAATGATGGAGTTGATGTCTAGGTAATTGGGTTCAAGGCATCATCTGAAAATAATGGAGCTGTTGTTCCCAACATCCTGTAGGAAGAAATATTTGCTTCTCTTGTGTGCTGTGTGTTGAATAAGCACTCTGATAATTTAGATACACTGAAGTGATGGTCACGTAGGACTGGATGTCATCAGATTATATTGGAAACTTGTGCTGGTCTCCATTGCTGGTTCTTTGCCAGAACAATAAAAAAACTTAAGACCTACTTGGTCTCTCTTATTTTATAATTTTACATTGAACTTAAATGCCTTGCATTGGAGTTTTACATGGAGATTTCTGGAGATGTGAAGGAAATTGATGCCAAACCAGAAACGGAGAGAAATGTGGATTACAGCATTTTGGAAAGAGGCAGGCTTAAGGAGACTCCAAGTAGAAGAGAGATGATTAGAATTTTAATATTAATATAATATTGATTTTTGATATTTTAATATTTCCCAACACTGGCACTTAGTGCAAAATGTTTAGATGGGGCAAAATTTGTTAGGTGTGTACAGTAAGGTTCCTGACAAATTGTAGACAGGCTGACCAGAAGAGAGGCCATGCTGGATCTAATACCAGGCAATGAACCTGGTCAGGTGACAGACCTCCTGGTGGGCAAGCATTTCGCAGATAGTGACCACAGCTCCCTGACCTCTAGCATAGCCGTGCACAAGGATAAGAGCAGATATTATGATAATGTTTTTAATTGGGGAAT